>JAHLJT010003656.1:49750420-50041178 GCA_031308135.1 Acheta domesticus
CATACTGGTCCTTCGAAATGCAATCGTGGTAAGTGATAGACCTGGCAGGAATTATAGGGTATCTTCTCTCGAACAGTCCACTGCTCACATTTCCTAGCTCTCCGAATACTATATGGTATTTCTTTTTCATAATCTCACAATTATTTGTCATTTTGTGGATAACTGCCCATATTTAGTTTATTTATAAATTTTATAGTGATATTTTATCAATACATTTCGTTTAGCTTCCTACCTCCTAATAGAATTAGTGGTGCTAAAACAGAACTCACTTTTTCGCCCGAAAGTACTCAAATGTGAAAAGTATATGCGAAAAGTACTCAAATTTTCGAAAAAATTTACATGATCTTATTTAAAAATCTATCTTTAAGGAACAGATTTAATCAAGAGAAAAATCTCTTTCTTCATAATTGTAGTTGAAGGAAGACTCTGAAGAAAGTTTCAATTTTTGCAATTTTCGAAAAATCAGTTTTCAACAGAAATGAAACCTGCACCATTTCACCATTCTCTTAAACGCTCTTTACACTATTCTACAATACAATTTAATTACAAACAATTTAAACAATAAATTTATGTAAAGTACCCTTTAAAATTAAAATATCGGTTTCAAATTAAAAAAGGGCCAGTAATACCAGCCAGATCAATTTGGGAATATAAATTGTGGAGCAAATCGGTGAACGGTTTAGCTGCTAGTGGTATTTACTGACGGACACACAGGCAGGCGGATGATTTGCCGTCATTCGATTTTTCGATGTCAAGGAGCCACAAAACATGGATTCTGGCTAAGCCACGTGTTAGAGGATATTTCTTTTCTAAATTTAGCAACTGGATTTATCCACTTTTTCGTTACCAGGTCCCTGTAATAAGACTTTTTCTGCCGAAAATTCTCCTTTTTTTCGCAGCAGCATAACATAACTTTCTCCCTACTGCGTAACCGGTAGCGAGAAAGTAAAAACGGAAAATTATTTATTTAATTTTCGAATAAAATTAACATTTATATTGGAAATACGTTAATAGCCCAAGTTTTTATTTTTAATTTGTCATTACGGTAGTATGACTGTGGAATGTTATGCGGATTCTATACAGAAAAATACTTCGAAAAATATAACCCTTTTCATTATTTTTTCGAATGTTCCGTTCCATTCCAGCTCCATTGTTTCGAAATTTAATTCATTCTTGCATGCGGCCTGTACCATTACAATATAAATACTGTTAGAGAGAACATTTACTTGTAACAACATTGAGTTACTTTTATAAAATACTATATCTCGGTGAAAAAATAATTGCAACCCGAAGAAAAGAAATGACAAATCCAAGCTTTTCAGACAGTAAATTTCAAGAAAGGGAAAAATATATAAAAAAGTTGCATTTCATTAAAATGAATATTGCAGTACGTAGCCCTAAGCTCTCGCAACATACCAAGTTTCAAAAAAAAAACATGTGATGACGTGACCTTAGGAATTAATTTGAAAATGAAAGGATAAAAACGCTAGGCTGAGAGACTAAAGTAAATTAAAAAAGCAAAAAAGCGAAGTCTAAAGGAAATTATCTTTTCATATAAATGCGAATGTTTCCATTGCACGACGTGCCGCCTCTTGAAACTACGACAACCCCGAAGTAAAGCAAATAGAAAGCACGTTCACAGTTCCTGCTGATTCGCAAGTATAATATCAAAGGTAGCGACCGGCGAAACGACGAGATGAGGTTCCAGAGCAGAGCATACCATCTAATTACGCTCGCTTGCTTCTGTGGCGTTGGCGGCGGCGGCGGTCTCGCGAGCTCGCCGCTAGATAGCGTTCGCCCCGCCGCCAACGCCTCCTGCGGTTGATAACGCTAATTTATTCATTGGAGAAAGCTCATGCCTCTTAATCTGGGCGCGCTATCAGAGACCGTAGTCCTGCGAGGTAAAATGGTGGAAAAACTGGAAGAGGCAAGGAATTACATTTCTGACCCTGGAAATGATTAAAAATTATACATTTAATAATAAATGATTAAAATTATATATTTTCCCAATGTATTTCTGTCTTGAATGTATGTTATCCTCAAAGTTCATTTATCTTAGTCGCTTCTAAAAATAAACAGTTCATTTATGTACTGTTTTGTACTAAAACTCAATTTATATGGAAGAGTGTGAATAATACAGCAAGTAATATATATATATATATATATATATATATATATATATATATATATATATATATATATATCTGCGTCGTTTTTGTCAGATACTGCCTCTTTTGAGGGAGTGAATAAAAGGTATTGAGTTGAATACGTCACAAAGAATTGATTTGGTTTCCTTATAAAAAATTGTGAAAATTCATTATATTATGTGTTATTCGAAAAAAATATTCGTTATATCATTATACATTTCATTACATCTTGAAAATGCGCAGTGAAAATATCGGACAACCGGCATTGGTAATTTTTTGGTATCGTATAGACAAATGATTCAGTACTAAGAAGTAATTAGAGTACGAAAATATGCGAAGTATTGTTATGTGAAAAAAAATGTTTGTTTTGAATACTTACTGATTTGTGAATATCTCTTGAGTTTCGATGTCAAGATTTTTTGAGAGATACTTATATATGAACCCAAGACAAATAAAATTTATTTATATAATAATTATGTGTTATTTAATTAGAGTATAATTTTAATGATGGAAGTCATCCTTGGAATAATCTGGCATTAGTTATATGACTTAGAACTCTGAGGATATTCTGGCGATTCGGAATTCTTTGAAGGATGTATGCCTTCAAAGTTTGACATACGTAATTCTGCCGGCATACTACATGACTTCTGGAAATTTCTATTTCCATACAAATTTTTAATTCAATATTCATTTCGAATCAATACACTCGTTATTGAAAGCTTTCAGCCATGTTGATTTTCTTCAGTTTTTGTCATGGTTTCTAATTAGTACATCTGATTTATAACATTGTAGAGAACATTACATCATGTGAAGAGAAGAACACTCTATATCGCCAAATACTATTTTTTGCCACATTCATCACGGTTTCGACACGGAAAACAATGGCACTGAAATGAACTTTTCTGAGACCTCTCCAATTACCCACTCGGCAGTTCTCCGAGGATTAATCAAAGCTGCATGTTTACGTAATTTACGAAACCAGAGAATTTGAATTGGATTACAAATGCAAACCAGAAAGGATTTACAAATGATTAACCGGAGCTCCGGGCGTCTCGGGCAGAATTGAATTGCTCTCCACCGGCCAAAACCCTGGGGCACGGACCGCTCGAACGAAAGCGAATTTTTCCCACAGACTCAGAGCGAGCATTCGACCTGCATTTTTCTTTCCAAAACAAACTAGAATAATTTCGGTTTTTCCTCGAGGAACATTACTCGACTAGTTCACGTGAAAATGTAAAAACTTTACGTAAAAAGTTAAATGTCCTAGACATAGGCATTACAATACTTCTTTGATACTAACAACGTGGGCCTTTACAGGTGCGCTTAAAAGGGCCTCCATGAAACTTTTTAAAGAGAAAAAAATCGAAATCTCCAAGAGAAAATACATTAAGAGTTCCGGAAACAATATGAGAAATCATGTCAACGATACCACGGACCTCTCTTTCACGGTTATCATAAGTAGCGAAGAAAATAAGAAACAGCCACTTCAATGTAAAAGTCCGTGGAATATTTGGTTTGAATTTTAAATAAATTGTGATATACCAAAATATTATATACTTTGTCAATAACATTGGCTGTAAATGGGTTGGGTAAAAGGGTCTGCAAATGGCAATATACAGCCTTAGCAACGCCGGCGTAGTGGTTGGCAAGGTCAATAAACTACATTCAGGCCTTGAAGAAGTGGGGGCGCTGGCTAGAAAGACATGTAAAATAATGTGGGATTGGTCTGAAAAGGAATGACTATCGAGGGCGTGGCTACTCGGTTTGATAAGAGATGAATGGATTGGCTAAGGGAGAATAGACTGTCGAATTTTGTCGTTTTGTTTTAAAAAAGAGGAACGAAGGACGGATACCGAAGCGTTGAGGGCGGAAAAAACGGTGGAAAAAAGGACATTCTGATAGAGGTCGTCGAGTAGTGCAGATCGCTCGCGAGATTATCATCAGGGGAGTGGGACTTGTAAGTTTTGACGTAAGTCTCAATAGTTTTTCGGACTCTGAAAGTTGATGGGCAGAGGTAAATTCGATGAGGACTTTGAAAGTTTCTTTAATATTGCGGTGTTGGACTTTAATGTTTTACCACTAGTTGGGGAGGATTAGGAACACTAAATATCACGTAAGAACCAATAGATATTCTAGGTAGTGAGGGCTGGATTCGTCGGCAGTGTCGCAAGATCAGAAGAAAGAAGATGGACTTGAGTTCATCTGCATTCAAGTGGGAAGATACTGCGGGGTATCGTAGATCAAGACGTTAGATCAGTACTGCAGTACAAAGGTATTATTTTAAAACGAGGTCATGACCTAAAAACAAAACAATTGTCAATAGAAGGAAATAAATTGTTAAATTTTTCTTTTGGAAATGAAAAGATTTTCATTTGGTCAATCACAATTGTTAAGTAGTTAGAGAAAGATAATTATTCCCTTTCAGATTCCTCGCCATACTGTATAGTTGGCAGATCAAGTAATCGGCTATCTAGGCGATAGCAATTATCTATTACGGGACCCATTGACCCAGCTAGCCGGACATTTATCCATTTGTTAAAATTAGCTGTGGAAGCATTGGTTTAATTAACGTAACCTGTTCCTGGCGCCCAAAATTTTACTATAAATTCGGAACGGGTCACAATTATAACCGTCCTAAGGTGAATGATATCAATGATCTCGTAATAGTCTATGACGAGACATTGTTGGTACATTTCAAAATGCTCAGTTTATTGTATTAAGAAGTATATTTAAAATGAAGAGATATTTTGTGCTGGAAAATTCAATAGAACGCTTCGCTTTTTTACAGTGCTTTAATTTATTCTTCCGTTTTTTGAAATGAAATTGTTGAGACTAATGTCTTCTTAAATAACATAACCTCATTGTCAGTACCCACTGACAATTGATCCAATCGAGACGATGCTCCTACTTTTAAGGCGCAGTAGCAAGGTATGAACGTACTGTTATTTTGGTATAAAGTAAGATTTATTTTTACAAAATGTGAAAAAGAAATAAACGATAATTAAACAGAAAGCGACATTTTCTGTGCATTTCATTTCACGAACTACGAGTATATTTTCGCATACATGTTTGCATTGATATAGATAGATAAGTAAATGTATAAGCAAGTTCAGGTAAATTCAACATAAAATCCTTAATTTGCGTAGGTGATTGTTTATCGACCCTTAAGCGATTTTAATTGCAAAAAACATTTGTCTTAAAATGTTTTCACGAACTGCGAAACAATGCCCAAAAAGCGGAAACACCTGACGCTTACAATAAACTCGGCCTCCTGGCAACCAGCACATACGCAAGCAACACAGTATGAGTATGTTTGATCATTCATATTTGCTCTGTTGACAATAGATAAGTAAATTTATAAGGAAATTCAGGTAAATTCTACATAAAATCCTTAATTTGCGTAGGTTATAAGCGATTATAATTGCAAAAAACCTTTGTCTTAAAATGTTACCACTAACTGTGAAACAATGCCCAAAAAAGCGGAAACCACTGACGCTTACAATAAACTCGGCCTCCTGACAACCAGCACACGCGAGCAACACAGGTGGCGGTGACCTGGAGAGTTTTGCCGCCAGCGGCGCCGCAGGAAGTGGCGGAGGAGGGAGGGAGGGCGGTGGTGCGTAATTCGCGTGGCTGCCACCGCGAGCGCTGCCTTCGGGGGGAGGGCGTGGGGCCGCTTTACGAGGCCGTGAACATAATCCAGAGGCTTAGGGCGAACCGCCGCCGGCACGGCATATGTCGTCGCGCAGCTTACAGCCCCGCCCACTTGGCCCCCTTGCCGCCTGCAGCGCACCAGCCGGGCCCCACGCCCGGCCCCACGCGCCTTCACGCTCTCGACAGTTCTTCTCCATCACGGAAACTATGCAGTAAAAGCCTACAAAGAAGGTTTTGTCGCTGTACAAATTTTCAGTTCGCAATACAAATTAGTGAATGAAATTCATACAAATTCTTTCCGTATAATTCTTTCTTCACAATTCGGCCTCAAGCGCCTTCACTCTCTCGACAAGACTTCTCTCTCACGGACACCAACTAAAGCCTATAGACAAAATTTTGTCGCTGTACAAAGTTCCAGTTCGTGGTACAAATTTAGTGAATGGAATAAATACAATTTTTTTCTGTACATAATTCGGCCTCACGCGCCTTCACTCTCTCGACAATACTTCTCTGTCACGGAAACCATCAACTAAAAGCTGACAAAGGAAATTTTGACGCTGTACAAATTTTCTGTTCCCAGTACACATTAGAAAATGAAATAAATACAAATGATTTCTATACATAATTCTCTAATGTCCCCTTTATATAAGAACCCTTCAGCACGAAAAGAACATAAGTATTCAGTTGGATGGTAATTTTCCCTTAAGCATTGCATTAAACTGTTGCAACACAATAATAATGTAAGTTTGCTGAGAATGGTGTGGGAGAAGCAGGGGCTCATGCAACATGCCATACAATTTACCTTGCGACACATTTACCATCGTGCATATGGCAGGCACGATACTTTCTGGGCGCTTATAACTACGTGTTCTTGACTCTAAAGGAACAAAAGTTATAATTATTTTGCCTTTGTTTTGAAAATAGGACCTCTTTGGACGTTATATTTCATTTTCGGAATGATTCCCCACTATAATCGTATAGTACGGGGTGGCAAAAAATTTTCTATAGCGTTTATAGTATGGAAATATTTCCACTTTTAAAACAATAATTTATAAAGAATGGAACGTTCATATGGTCTGTAGTAAGTAACTAATCTTTATTTCTTTTCAAAATCACCCTCGATTTTTTCATTCTTGCTAGCGTTAATCTTTTTGTACTTCTTAGAAATTTGCTCTTACAAGTTTTCATAATCTAACGAATCCTATTAGCTTACACCAATAGCATCCCTCTTCATCACTATACTGTACGGCTGTTTCATATCATTAACATTTCCTTTCGATTTAGCATTCTCAGACTTTGGGAACATATTGCGAACATTTTGAAAAGGCCCCAGAATGCAACAGTAAAGAGTTTCATGACTGGGAAGAGTAGAAAAAGGAATCTAGAAAAGACTCAGTAATTACGTGGTAAGTTACTGTCGGAGTGAGATTCTGGGGATAAAGTTAGGCGTTGGTGTTTGGTGCGAGTGTAGTGATAGCTGGTTTAACAATAGACGTCACTAGTCCTGTAAGTGTAGTGCACTTTATATGCCGGTAGTCGTTGCTGTAACAAGAGAGACGGCGCCGACCTACCAGATTGGATGCAGAGTCACCAATATATTGCCCCCCGCGATACTCTGCGCTGACCAGGACCAACTCTGAACACCCGACACGTGTGTGTAGCGTCACGTTGGCTGCCCTGCGTGGGAGAACGCGGAAGGCTCGCATACCTGAGAGGTGGGAAGCGAGAAGCACGGCGTTGGGGGTTGCAGATATTTTAGAATCAGGTGACGCCGGCTTGGCATATCCTGAGTTGTCACGTGGCAATATGCAACCCCCTCTCATGGTCAACGGTGTTCACGTTAGGGGTGAGCCGGAGGGTATAAATTGGGCCAACTTACTCT
The DNA here is from genome assembly GCA_031308135.1 of Acheta domesticus. Lineage (NCBI taxonomy): Eukaryota > Metazoa > Arthropoda > Insecta > Orthoptera > Gryllidae > Acheta > Acheta domesticus. The sequence continues at coordinate 49,758,104 of JAHLJT010003656.1, forward strand.
CGCCGCCAGGTTTTGTTCTCGAAGACCTCGCGCTTTGCGCAAAATTCACGCCCAAGCTGGAGCTTTTCGTGCGTTGCACGGGTGACGAATGTCACGTAAGTGGCGCGGCAGAAGCGTGCTCTCGAGGCGGGGCCTCTCTGTTAGACCCCTGTTGCGGTGTACCCACAAGACTGTACGATCGCGGCTAGCGGTTGGGAAATACCGGAAAGTGTGTACGGGGTAGTTCAATTCATTTTGTGTACATTTTGTAAATAAAACTTGCATATACATTTTCAGGTCTGAGTGTGTGTGTGTGTTTTTACCTTCACGACGCCACATGTGTTTCAGAATTTGGGGTAGGAGTGGAGCACGGAAGGCCTGCCGAAGGTGAATAGGCCTGTGAATGGAGTCCGCTTGCGTGACGGGCGTCCTACAGATCGCCTAGGGAGTGACGAGGGAGAAAAGTTGATAGACGGGGCGGATCATCTCAGATAGAACGGGGGACATCGGACGCATCTGGCCGCAAGCCGCCTGAGAGGATCGGGGAGAAGTGGTTCTGACGTGGCGTTTTTCCCCACTAATACATTAAGCACACATCCATTATCAACTATCACCTCCTCCCAGCCCGTGTCCCGACAGAACATCGACCGCTAAAACTCCGTGAGTGTTTCCGTCGGAGCGGGGGGCGAAGATCCTTGGAGCCGAGGGCTGCTGCATTCGAGTTCTCACGGTCTTTGGCAGCGGCCCTTCGAGCCCTTGCGTCCGTCCTCCGTCACCACGTGCGTGACGCCCTTCGCTTCCACTGGATTTCGCTCTCATCACGATCTCCAGATCACGCTGTGTGCCCTGACCAAGCCATCGGTTTTGCCGACGTCCGTATGGGGCGCTCGCGTCCGCACTGCCTCTGGGATTAGGCGAGATTCACGAAAGTTGAAACGAGTGAAAAAGTTACGGTTTACAAAATGCAAACGAATGTAAACGAAAATATCGTGGAAGTGAAATAAAGCAAACGTTAAAAAGGAAACCGTTTTCTGTTTCAAAAACGTACTTTAATCAGAGAAAGCTGGAGAAAAACATATGGTGGAAAAGATGTGCGTATGCAAAATTTAGATTGGATGTCCAGTTTTTACTAGTGGTTAATTAATGTGAGTGTATAATATACTTCAAATAAGCGATGTTGGCTTAAAAGAAAGTGAAGTTCGAGTGAAATAAAATACAGGCAAGCAACACAAAACAATGAGACGTTTAGGAGATAACGAGTGGGAAGAAAATGGGAAGAGGTGGGACTCAGATTCTGCGGGGAGCAGTGTTGAAGGTAGTTATTGGAATTGAATATATACGTGTCGGACGGAATAAGAGGGGGATCTAAGTTGAGGTGAATCGACTGCGTGGTTTGAGAAAGCTTCATCAAGAGCGGTTGTAAGACTGAATCGTCATTCGCGAGGAGCCGAGTGGATGCAAGCGGTATTCGCAGTGGAGACAGTAAGAGGGAGTGAAAGGGAGAAAGAGGGAGTAAGAGAGAGTGGGAGGGAGTGAAAGGGAGCAAGATGGAAAAAGAGAGAGAGGGAGGGAATAAGAGGGAGTGGGAGTAAGAGAGAGTAAGAGGGAGTGGGAGGGAATGGGAGGGAGGGAGTGGATGGGGGAGCGGGCGGGCGCGACGAGGGGACGAGGGGAACAAGGCAACGAGAGGTACGAATTCCACGAGGGCACGGGGGAGACGAGGGGACAAAATGGGGAAAGATACACTTCGGGCTAAACGGGACAAGGGGGCAAATGAGACAAGTGGGATCTATGGGACATGGAGGACAAAAGAGACAAATGGGATCAATGGGACATAGGTGACAAGAGGGACAAGTATGATCAATGGGACATAGGTGACAAGTGGGACAAGTGGGATTAATAGGAAATGGGGGACAAATTGGACAAGTGGGATCAATGGGACATGGGGACTAATGAGATAAGTAAAATCAATAAACATGGGGGACAAAAGTGACATATTTATCGGACGATTTATGAACACTGGTAATATCTAAACCCGAGAGTGCGCTAAAATATTATTAAAGGACCTCCAGAATTTTAACGGCCGTTGTGCTCTAAATCAACTTTAGATAGTTGGTTTCTAAGGCACTAAGTGCGTGTTTACCAACGTAAATAACAAAAATACATAATTTCTGATTAGAAACACGTCTACTGGTTTATGTAGTACTATAATATTTCCGAGTCTTTACAAATAATGTGGGAAATATATGCTGGTGCAGCCCCACTAGTTTTATTTTAAACTGGGACATCTCACGCAAAATCCAATTTTATGTGTTTGAAATGAACTGGGAGTTACAAAACAAGGAAAACAGGAAAAACATTAAACGAACTGAAATACCGACAGGTAAAATTCATTCTCCGTTTCGTTACAAGTTTCGTGTATATTTCGTTTCTTTCAGTTGCAGATATATTATGAAACTTTATCTTCTCCACGTAGCTAGGTGTTCTGCCAATCAATTACCATCTTGTTAACCTTTTTCCGCGGCCAAGTCTTCGAGAGGAAATGACCTGGCGATCTGTTTTGCCCCTTTCTTATTTACGAATCCACATTCATTTCTGCCAGTGTAAATCGCATGTGCTGCAGGGAGTAGCGATTCGCCTAGCGTCGCCGGCATCGACTGCTCCCTCCCTCCCTCCCTCCCCCCTCCCGCTCCTCTGCCACCGCCGACCCCCACCCCTCCCCTCCAGTGCAAAAACGGCGGCCGAGCGCACGCATTCAGGAAAACGTCGCTCTGTATATCGCGCAGGGGCATTTGTAGCCGTGTTATTGAATGATATTTCTCCCGCGCGACCTGGAGCGGTCCAGGGGGAGGACAGGGACGGTCGCTCGATCTGTTTGCCTTCGGACATTTATTCCGCGGGCGGAGAGCGCTCCGCGAAGGCACCACCCTCCTGGTGGCGTGGGCGGGGTGGGGCGGGGGCGGGGAGTTGCGGTCGCAGAAGGCGGCCATTTCCTTCTATAAATTCCGTGTCGGCGTTTTCGGTCGCCATTTGCGCAATCGACCGGTGCGGCGCGGTAACCGGGTTTCCGAGATCGACTCTGATGTCGCAGATTTTTCCAGTTTGAGATTCGAGATCTGGAGAAGTTTTTTTGATTTCCTCTCACAGAAAGTCCTACTTTGTCAGTAGATAAATAATAATTTCTTGCTGGATTCATTATCAAAATATTTTCTAGCAATGTGCGATTTGTTTTGCAATTATATTTTGTAATATTTTCCATTTTCAACACTTAGCTTCATAATGATTTTTTAAGTATGAGTATTTTAGTCTTAAATTAGCAGCAATATTGAATTATGAATGTTGCCATGCTTTTTGAAATTTAGAAATGTAATTGCAACATTACAATTATTTTCCTGGCCACTTTCGAATTGGGTCTTGAAAAAGGAAATGTACTATAATGTAAAATTATAAAAATGGAAATTATGTATGACATAATTATTGTCAAAGAGAAAAGCTAAATAATTTAGACGTGTGTGGCACAATTCTTCACAATGTAAATAAAAAAATAAGAAAGAACAGGAATGTGTTTTCAAACTCTATTGCAACAAATCGAGAATCCAGGCAGTAGAAATGAAATTTGGGAGAAACACACTTTCCTAAACCAAAGGAAGAATGTAGACCTAAGGGAAAGGACTTGAAGTTGAACCATTGCTCTAAACTGAATACAAATATAAGGAAAAGGCGTGCCCATCTCAAGAGTGTCGCGTACCAGGATACCTCGTCTCATAATGGAACCTGCATCAGATGGGAAGAGATGCACGAAGTCCAGAAACAAAGTGCTCTCGAACAGAGAACCGTCTCTTTAAAAGAGCAAGAAAATGAAATTTCATGTCAATGTTTCATAAAATAATCTTATAAACTTACCGTAGAAAAAATTCAATTGTACTTCTTTCTACGTATTTTTTCGTGAGGAATGTTAGAAATTATTTTTAATTATGTTAGAAATTATGTTTGTGGAACTGGCAAAATAATAAATAGATTCTGCTCTCGTGTTGAGGAAACCTCATTGCTTTATGCTAGTAGAAAAGTAATTGTGGCATAGAATTTTTTTGGGCGCTTTGAATTAAATTAATCTTTCCATTGTGTTTCAGAAGTGGCGACTTGAATGAAAAGCCCGGAGTATAGCGCTGAACATTCCTCATTTGTCGTCACCTTAAGGCGGATATATAAAGTTTCTTTGTCTTTTTTGCATTTCGACGTCTTGCATTCGATCTAACAGGCTACTTGTAATAGTTTCATCTCCCTTCGCCAGGGGGCAGCTCCTACCGGGTTCCGCTGCCAAGCACTTTGGCACAGAGAAGATTATTTAGACATACTCCATCTCTGTTTTTAACCTATGACAGCATTGTCGCCAAATTCAAACGTCGAAACAGGCACTTCAAAGTAGTTGTTCCGCCCAGGGAACGAGCTTCAGTGAGCTCGCATTAACGTTCCATGAGAACAGGTTTAACTATCAAAGTTGGCACCAGTGTCGCCCTCCACTGGGCTTTTCAAGGAACAACAGCTTTTACGCGGGACCACTCTGAAGGCACGAGTGGAATGTTGTGCAATACAAATTAAAAAAGGCGTTTGCTTTTCATGTGAGAATGAGGTAAAAAGGTGAACGATTTATTCTATGATTGCTTATTTCTTCATATTATCTTTTAATAAGAGGGGTACATTGTGTCTTTCCAGAGATCGAGCGAGCGAGCATTCCGTAACGTTCGTCTCGTTATAGCTCTCCCAAATCCAAATCTGAATCTGAATAAGAAGCTATATTTGCAGCGTTAACAGAAAATATTAAGAAATGTAGAAATGTAAATAAAACACATTTTTAGAATCTGCTTATTTTCCCATGGTAAAATCCGTAGTTACGTAGATCTTTCAACATATGCATTTTCGTTGACCTCAATGTTAATCGTTAAATGTCTTTAAGTCATAGTGCTATTAATAGAAATGCCGGTTATACTTGTTTTTATTACGCTGACAAAAGCCGACTGTAGCTTTCTGCAAAGCATGATGTACGCCATTGAAGAAAGTGTTGGCCTCTATTCTATACGAGGATGGAGCCAGTGAGGAGGAACATTGAAATTCTCGTGGTTTCGCAAACGGAGAAGTCCTTTAAAGTAGGAAATAACTCAACGTTCCAAATTTTACAGACTTTAAAATTCCAGGTCGATTTGGTTCTAATATTTTGTACAGAATTGTATTTTATAAGTCGTGCATATCAATATTCCCAAGTACACTGCTTCAATTAATTCTTCCGTAGCAGGGAGCAACACATCCAGAGAGTAAAAGCAATACACGTCCAAAGAGTAAAAACAATCGAATGATTGGCCGCACTTTGCAATCGCTTCTTTCTTAGTGCCATCTCACCATTTCCTCAAGTTAAGTGCAAAGACTTTCTATTTTAATCTTGTGTCGTTTTCCGGCCGAACGAATAAGCGCTCTTATCAGTGTTGGTCTTGTCGAAAGACTCTACCGTCCGGGGTGTTCACCTTAATGTACAATATATCCACCTTAAGGTAGAAACTCTCTACCAATCAGAGAACAAAGCACCTGCTCCTTCTCAACCAGATGCTAGTGCCATATCCCAGGGGAGGAGAAAGGTCTAGAAAGTTCAAGTTCCCTTCCCCCCCCACCGCGCCTCGCATTCGAAGTGATACGATTCATCTCGTGAAAGTGCGGAGAGCGTGTGATCAATTATTCTAACAGGTTCAACGTTTCCCGAGTGAGAGAATGGAGAACTCCGCGCAAGACCTTTGAAAGATTCCCTCCCCGTCTCCCCCCCCCGCCCTTCGCCCTTGGCCTTGTGCGCTCCCAGCGCCTTTGGCTGGCTCCACAGAGGAGCATTGGGCTTTGCACAGGGTTGCCAGATTGGGGAATTTTGTCCCCCAAATTGGGATGTTTTTTTCGTTTTGGGGAAAAAATGGGGAACATAAATGAACCGGGAAACGTGTGGGGATTTTTCGAGATAAATTATTTTCATCCTGAGTTGAAATAGAAATGTTATTCTCTGAATTATTACGAATAAAAAATAAACAACACTATTCTCTTATTTTTATGTATCAAAAAAGAGAACTTATTAAAACTTCTAAGAAGCTCAAGAGAAGAGGACAAGTCGCACTGTTCAGAATAAGATCAGGCCATACAAAATTAACCCATCTCTACTTAATTACCAAAACACTCCCTTCACTTTGTGATACTTGTAACGCAAATTTAACAATATACCACATTATAGAAAACTGCCCTAAATTCAATTATCAAAGACAATTTACTAATCTAAATAAAGCTGTAGATACCCTTCTCTATTCGATCGAATATCAAAACCAATTGATCAAGTTCTGTGAAATTTGTAATATCCTTAATGATATATAGTAGTTTATAATTAAGTTATGTATTATATATAATATATGATGCCATACAATGAAATATTGTATAGATGAAGATTTCTTTGGACGTAAGCACTTAATTTGATTTTTAATTTCCTTCTGTGTAATAAATTTAGTAGGTAGCTCAGCTGTGTACCAATCTTTGTTGATTTTGTTTTCAACTTTATCAGTAAAAGCCGTGTCGTGAGATATGATCGGGCTGAATGCCGAGGCGTAGTGTTTTGCAAATGCACGTTTTTTTTCGCTGTCAATTATAGCTTCACTATTTCCCGATTTTATTGCTGGAATATTAATGTTTTCCTTAGTTAAATGCCTAATTATTGACCATTGGTCATGTGAAGCTGGGGTAATTTGACTAATAGATTTCTGAAATGTACATCTAATTTTTTCGCGTTGTTTGTTTAGTTGATGACCTAGGTTATTTATTTGGTTTTTTAAGTGAGGGAGCCTGAGCCTCTGCCATTTGCGTCTTAGTTGGCGTTTGGTGGCAATCATTTTCAAAAGCCTTTTTGGGATAGTGGGGTTCTTGAAACCTGATCGTCGGATTGATGTTTGCGATTCTTTAATTGCATTGTTGATGAGCGAGGTAAACTGTTCTATTTCAGTTTCTATTCTGATGTTATTAGTCATGTTTTTTGGTACTGACAGTTGGTGGGACAAGTAATCATCAAATTTTTGCCAATTTATTGTTCCTGTGATGATGCGTGGTCTATGTGTTACGGGTAGTGTATTTATGTTGAAAGTTATTACCGGTGTGTGGTCAGAGCTTAACACGTTGACTGCCACGTGGTGACATCGTGGACTCACAGATTAAAGAGACATTGCGGCCGCGTGAAGCCACGTCGGTCTCATGCAACCGATGAAGGAAGGAGCCACATGGTGCCGCAGTGGCTTCACGCAATGCTTTGATTTTCTGTTCAGACAATCTCTACGGCCACTAGGACCGAAAACATTCATTGGCTTCGGCCTCAGGATTTAGTAAGATTGTAAATAAAAAAGATAAACAAAAATTGCCAGAAAGAGGAAATTTTTTACTAACTTGAAAATAATTAATCAAATTTAGTGAATGAAAGTGAATTAATATTTTAAATAAATTGATAAAATAAATAAAATATAATTGATATAAAACAATATACTAATCGGTAACTATTATAATTCTATTTTATATCAGTTCTGTATTTTATCTCTTCATTTAAAATGTCAATTCACATCTTCCTTTTCTTCCAACAGCTGTTTAGAATATGCTGTGTTTCCTTACTCCTAGTACAAATCTTCATCAGAAACCTTCTTCAAAATCCTTCATTCTCTAAATTTGATTTGATTTGATTAATTTCTTGTACAATTATGAATTTTAAAAAAGCAATCAAGACAATAATATTGGTCACATTCTTTACATTTATAAGTTGTTTGAGGTGTTTTCCTTGCAGCAATTTCTCTCCCATGTTTTTCTTTCATTTCCTTGTAACACTTGTTACATCTTCTTCTTCCTTTTCTTCCAACATCTGTTAGGACATGCTGTGTTTCCTTACTCCTAGTAAAAACATTTTCAGAATCTTCCAATTTCAACAATCCTTTGACAATGTGCTCTCTAAATTCTGTAATTTTTAGTTTTTGATTTGCTACAGTTTGGTGCAGAATGAAAGCATTCACAATTGCTGTGTCTACTAATAATTCAATAGCCAATTTGCGATACCATTTTATACCCCTACGGACTGAGCTTGAATAAGACTTCTTTTGATCTGAGAGATCTATAAATGATTTATACTTATTGTAATCAACTATGATCTGTGGTTTTTCTTTTTCTTTGCCTCTCTGAATTACTGTAGTAATTTCATCTTTATGTTTCGTGCTCAGAACCAAAACATCTTTCTTGTCTTTCCACTTCAGTACTACGACACCTGTGTTGCTTTCTTCGGCTATTGTTTCACCCTTGTCAAGTTTTTTGTTCACCACATTGGATGGGTTGAACTTCCGATTTGATCTCAAAGTTCCAATAAGGTGTGTCTGAACGTTTTGGAGATCATGGGCTAATGACACTGATGTATAATAATTATCTGTACAAAGCGTGCGACCCATGCCTACTAATTCTTCCATAAGTTTCATGACGACTCCTGATGGAACTGTCTTTTCCTTTGATTTTTCCTGACCACAATAAACATGTAAATTGTACGTGTAACCTCCAGCAAGGCATAATTTGAAGACTTTTATTCCAAATCTATGTCTCTTATTTGCAATATATTGCCTAAATCCTAATCGCCCTCTCCACGGTACAAGAGTCTCGTCAATGCAAACCACTTCACCTGGATTAACGATCTTTTGGAAATTTTGTATTATTTTGTTCAACAGAGGTCATATTTTCTGCAATCGGTCCTCAGAAACAATTTCATTGTCATTGAAATGTATCATTTTGAGCAACAATTGAAACCTGTTGCGTGACATCTTCGAAGTAATAGTATTCATGTAGATGCTATTTTTCGACCAATATTTTTCAATTGATGGAAATTTGCATAATCCCATCCAAATATGTAAACCTAAAAAAATTTCCATTTCTTCGCGATCTGTATTACGCCAAGCTGTTACCCTGGACCTTTTGTATCTATTTTTCAATACACACTGAGATGCGTAACGATTTGTTTCTTCAACGATCAGGTTTAAAATGTCCTCATTTATCATGATTTTATAAAAATCAGAGGGCTCCTTGTCGTAATAATTTTCATAGAGATTTGATGTTATTCCAGAGTTGCCACTGTCAAATTGAAATACCTTCAAATTGCTTCCGGTGACAGGTCCCCAAGATATTGAAGAATTCACGGATTTTGAGATTTCTTCATTATATTCGTGTGTCTCATCGGCAAACAACGTATTTATTACCAAATCTATTGTTTCATCTACACTGTCTCGACTAGTAGATGGCACTGCATTTTGACACAGATTTAAATGTTCTTTAGGAACACGTTTCGTTTTTGTTTCCACTGAATGCTCGAAAGAATTTTCTGAACCATCACTATCTGAACAATCTGGATTATAATCACTGTCCGAGAAATCACTCTCTTCCTCTGATAAAACTTCCTGCACCATTTTACAAAACTGTTCATCCTCAAAACGTGACATTGCAATCGCACAACAAAGGAAATGTGAACTGGTCTGTACTATCGCCGGACGGCTGCAGCCACCCCACCTATCACCACCTTCTCCGAATGCTTCGTGACGCAATAATACCGAGGAAAGACATATCTGGATCGGCTTGATAAGACTCTTAGATGTGGTGACACGTTGGTCTCACATGGCTCCTACGATAAATCTCTACCCTACAGCCGCGTGAGACCGACGTGGCTTCACGAATTAAAAAATGTTATAATTTACAAAATATGCACGCATCGCGTAACTCAACGTTCTCTAATAATAATCCATAAATTTTTTTATATAAATTCTTCAAAAACATTTTTGGCCACTATGATACGTTAAATCAATACAATGGTGGCAGTCAACGTGTTAATTCTGGCAGCGGGCTTTGTACTAACGGAATGTTGATATGTTTTGTTAACGTTAGATCCAGAATGTCTGGTTTAACATTGATATGTGTTGGATAAAAGGTGGGTGATGTAGGTGCATTTACTGTACAGGCCTTTTCTGATGCGATTTGGAAGAGCTTTTTGCCTTGAGGCGAAGTGGTATTGCAACCCCACAGTTTATGTTTTGCGTTAAAGTCGCCACTAATTATGATTGGACTATTGAGAGAAAGTAGCTGTTTTAGAAGGCCGGTTGGAAATGGTCTGTTCGGGGGCCTATACGCAGCAATTATGTGCACATCAAGTTGATTTGACTGTGTTAATTTGATTTCTATTGTGTCTAAGTTTTCAGAAGGGGAAATGTGTAAGCTACAATGCGCAATTCTTTTGTGGATTAGTATTGCTACTCCACCGGCAGCTTTATCGCATAGCCTTTTCTGTAGACTATGTATCCCGGGACTTTTAAATTGCATTTTGAGGAGGGGTGGAGGTGAGTTTCGGTTAGGCAGGCAATATCAATCTTTTTTTAACATAAGAAATGCGAAAAATAGTCGAACTGTTTTTCAATTCCATTGCAATTCCAATTGAGTAGTGTTAAATTGCTTCATTTATTTTGAGCCATTAGGTAATAATGAAGAAATTATTGTATTAATTAAAGATTGTAGCTGCGGAACTAATATTGCCATGACTAGGGAGATAATATTATTAACTATTTGAGAGGTGAACTCTATGGGAATGTTAATATTGTTTGATGAAGCCACCTGCGCATAAAGAGGGGTACTTGCTTGAGGCCTTCTTGGATTGTTGATAATTGGCAATGAAGGAAAGTTAGTGTTATCCCGAACTGGCGGAGGCCCGACCTTGTAGCTTGGGGTACAGGTGGTCGAGGTTGTTGGAAGTTTGCAATGTTCGGGGCCACATGACTTGAGTTTTGTCCTTTGTAGCGTAATTTTGGACATTGTTTAAAGCTTGTTCGGTGCCAACCTTGACAGTTTATACACCTGGGAGGGGCATTTATTGGCAATGAGCAAGACTCGTGATGGTTGCCAAGACAACGTACGCAGCGTGATTCGCGTCCACAATTGTTTTTAGAGTGACCGTAGCGTTGACAGTTTTTGCATTGTACTGGGAACGCTGACTTCCTTTTTTCTTCGACTTTAACTATTGCATTAACAAAAGTTGTTTAGTTTATAAATGGTTTTTGCTATGTTGTTATTTAAAAGTTCAACCGCGCCCAGAATAGTGGGGGAATGGAATTTGTATATTCTATTGATTTTCTGCAACGTATAGTTCAGACGATGGAGTTCGTCAAGTACTTCACTATCAGAATAGCATGTTGGTATACCACGTAGTATTACAGTTAGCGGCCTGTTGGTTGATTCTCTGAACGAATGAAAGTCTAGATGTTCTTCTTTACAGAATTTGACAAGATTTCTGAAGTCTTCAATTGTCGTAGGCTGAACTCTAATAGTTGATTCAATAATAATTCTATTATTAGTTAGGTCTTTTTTCTTGTTTTGATATTGTTTTGTAGAGAACTTAGATTTCATAAACTTTTTCAAATCACCCACTAATAGAGCATGATTAAGTGCATTATGAATGAAAACTGGAGGAGTTTTTTCAATTAAATTGTCCGTGACCATTTCATTTGAATCTACACTATCGTGTAAGTCGCTACGTGCTGCATATCTATTTTTGTTGGTATATCCACAATCAATTTGCCGCTGCCACTAGTTAGCCTGTTGTTTGGTACTGACCTTTTGGAGTTCTCACGGTCCTCTGAAAAGTCGCCTTCACGCTTTTTCCCTGTTGTTGATGAACTTTGATTGGTACTCTGGCCGATTTCCATTAATTCGTGGCGACTGTTTGGAGACTGTTGTGACGGGGGCGAAGTTTCTTGTGAGGGTTGATGCTGTGGAATTCCCTGCTGGTGAAGTTGAGGTTGTGAGCTTTCCAGTTGACCTGGATGATGTTCAAACGACTGTTGATGGGCTGGTATTTCACTGCTGTAAAAAGCTTCCACTGCACCTCGCACTAATTCCCCAGTATGGGAATACTGATTAGAAAACATTTTAGTTTTACTGATAACTATTGAGCACTTCCTACTTTAAATATAACTGTGAAAATAGACTAGTACGCCTTGAGCTTATCTACACGGAGCGGAGCACTGCTGGCACGACCGTTCGCGACGGAGGCTCTAAGCGAAGTGAAGGTCAAATGTGAATCGCCGCGTTAAATCTCGTGTTTAGTTCAGCGAAGACTGACAAAATGGATACATGATCCGACATAACGTAGGTTGAGTGGCCGCAAGCGGACTGAATTCGTGGTAAACCATATATCCCTATGCCCAACTGCAATACCTTAGAAATTTTAATTAGACAATAGGGCAAATTTAAATGAAACCTTTGAAATTGTAAATTAAAACAAGTTGATAATATAAGAATTGTATTTTATGTAATAAAATTATGAATCTTGCAAATTCGTGTAAAAACCCAAAAAGTGCAATTTTCAGACAGCATTACTCAAAATGTGCGATTTCGTGCGGTAACCTCCCCTCTCAAAGTGCAATTTCGTGCAAACTAAAACAAGTATTAAAATAACGTCCGTTTCATGTTTAAAATTTGTGTGATGGTTTCATCCAGTTTTAAGTAAGCAAAGAAAACGTGTAGTTACACGGGAATCCGGTCTTTAATTATAACCAACGTTTTGACAAGTATTTCTTGTCATCTTCAGAGTTTGTAGTACATTGTTACATGCAGAAAATATTGTATACATTGTTTTAAAAATATATACAATTTAATAATAAAAACGAAAAATGAGTAGTCACTACAAGAAGATTTGGCCAACCTCATATTGTATGTAACGTTGAATTACAGATTAAATTTGTGTGATACCGGCATTTTTTGTGATGCTTATTTCATTCCATTTGGAATATGCCCGCTCTGATGATGATCGAGCTCACCTTGGTGTGATGTCAACCGGTGCCAGACTGGGAGAACAGTTGATTCGCGGAGAAATGAAAAACGGTGAGGGGGAAATGCTGGTTTGAAACTTCCCTTGGAGGGATTTTTTGAACGGAAAAGCTATTGTTTGAACTGAGAAAGTACTGGATTCCAAAAGGGTGTTAAGAGCATTATGGGTCTTGATAAACTTCAATACAAGAAAGACCATATCAATGTATTAGATAAACAGAATAGTGTCTGATTAATTGCCTGTAATGATTTCTCTAAAAAATATATAGGACAGACGAAAAGAAAATTTAGGTGATGATCAACGAACATAAAAGAACCTGCACACAAACAAAATTCTATTACACAACACAGACTCAATGTGTCACATACATTTAACTTTGAACAACCCAAGATACTTTGCATTGAAAGTAACTTTTACAGTGGACTAACCACGGAAACTCTGAATATCAAGACCCGTAATGTTCTTAACACTCTTTTGGAATCCAATAAATTTACAAATACATATGATACGACCCTTTCTCAGTTGAAACAACAGCTTTTCCATTCAAAAAAATCCCACCAAGGAAACACGAACCGCCATGGAAAATTACGACCTCTGCCATCTTTATAGGTGTATTTTAGAGTCGTTTTTGAGAAAATTTGGAAATGTCCGAGGGGCTTCATGTAAAGTACTCCCATATTTTTAAGAATGTTTTTCAAAATCTCAAAGATTCGACTGGAGCCAGATGGGTAGGGGTTTCGTCAATTCGGAAAAAACCCTCCGCGTGGTTTAGGCGCCAGTAGTGTTCACAGACGAACGGACGGACAGTTTTTCGGTATCACGGAACTCCAAAACGTGTAGTTCTGTTGAAAACTCGAAATCGATATTCCGCAGCATTGCATAACCTTCTCTATACTACGTAATTACTTCGTATATGCTTAATTATACTTCGTATATACGTAATTACTAATAATACTTCGTATATACGTAATTACTTCGTATATAAGGTATTGTAACCGAACGTGCTGTCGGTTTCAGGGGATTTTAGTGGGATCGTGGCTCATCGGAAGATTCCAAAATAAGAAAACAAACACAAAGTCGTGACCACAGAACAACATGTAATTGGACACGCGTTGAAGCGAAATCACAAAAAAACTTGAAGAATGACAATAACATTGATACACAAAGAAAATTCAAAATAAAAAAAAATTAACACAATTCAAAAAAAATATCAAAAAGGGAGAATCAACTGCAAAGTCATCACGCGTTGATTTTAATGTTTGCACAACTTAGAATCACAGCAATATCTTCAGTGACAAAACAAGTTGAAGCTTAACAAATAAAAAAATGAAATCCCGGTTGGGATGAGTGAAGGGCACATGCTTCTCGCATGACTCAACGTCGTAGTACCTTATGTTCACGGAAATTGCAGTTAACTGTCCCTCGTCATACACTGCATTAAAACACATATGCAAATAATTTCGTGCACGAAATTCTCTAGAATCCCCCCAAAAAATCTCCATTCAATTAAATGAACAAATGTAATGTTTTCTTGATAACACAGAATATTCAAAAGAAGTTTCTTCAAAACTAAAGAACATTACAAGAAGAACATCGTGTATTCTATTACAATAACTAAACATAGTTTGTTGATAGCACAGAATGTTCAAAAGAATTTTCTCAGAAGTAACGTTAATGGCCCCTAAAATTATCTCTGACGGTGAATTGCATGAACACGTGCCTTCCACCAGTCCGCCTTCTATAACTAATTGCTTCAAAATTCTCAGTTCTAGTATGAAATTCGCGGCCACTTTAGTTCCGAGATTATTTCCCTCATGTCCCCGTAAAACACGCAGCATTTTTACGCCACTGGTCTTACTACGCATTATGCACACCTCTTGCGAGTCGATAAATTCAAGTCTCACGCAGTCGGGCAGTTCGTGTAGAAAAAGCCCGATGTAGAACATAAAGGATCGAAATACCGACCTTAGTCCGTTGGAAAAATAGCCTCGCCCCAAACAGCAAAGCTTGCAGCAAGAACAAGGGGTGACGAAAGTCACCTTAGCATGGTACACCTCTCTGACTCTGCCGTCAACCTGACACGGCGGAGTCCAAGCACTTTCTGTCCTGGCGTCCCGTACTCCCCTTCTTTCACCCCCTTCCGCACACGTCATCCCTCCAGATAAGAGTTACCCCTTCTCCACCCCTCCGATCCACCGATAAGAAAACTCATCGGCTGCCCGGCGGCGCGCGAGCGACCGGGCGGGCGATGGAATCTCGTACAAACAGATAAATGAAATTAAATTTAGCCAATATTTTGGCTGATTGGTTTCATCACAAAAGTACGTGAAATTCACGTTCGTTACAGTATGTATACGGGAAAGTAAAAATAAAGAGGGAACCTGCTCGAAAAATGTAAAATCTGATGAGTCCGTCGACATGGTCCGTCGTCAATTTTCCCTACTCGTATTCATGTTTGTAATTCTCACTGTCAGGAATGACAATTTCTGGACAGTACTACACAGGATTGTAGCAATCTTTAAGCGAGGAACCCAACTGAAAGTGAAATGGCCTAAGAAAATGCTATTTTTCTTCAAGACCTCAAGTCAAGGGTTTCCATGACTAAAACCCACAAAATAAAATTTGAATCGTTGAATCGACATGCCTATTTATCCTTGTTATTTATACTTGTTTGTCTTTTTTCTTTAATCAAAGAAAAGTCTCTGACAGGCACGAATTTCCGACAACGAAACGGTTTAATACGAGTAAGTTAATGGTTCCCTTACAGCGCAAATCAAATTATTTTACGACAATAGGAAAAGGGTTTTTGAACGTCATGTGAATGAAATGTATAAATCTCAATGAGGGCCACATTTAAAAGTTAATAAAAATTAACTCAAAGTATTGTTTTCGCTAATTCTGTAGTCTTCCTTTTCAACGACTTATTATTTCTATAATCGTTTAACCCCTTGGTTCGACAAGGGGAGGGTAAAAAGAAGATTGGGCCACAGAGAGAGAAGGAGAGAGAAAAAGAGAATATAGAAGAGAGAAGAAGATAGGAGAGAGAAGGAGAGAGAAGAAAATAGGAGACAGAAGGAGAGAGAAGAAGAGGGAAGAAGATAGGAGATAGAATGAGAGAGAAGATGATAGGAGAGTGAAGAAGATAGAAGAAAGAGAGAGAAGAATATCAGAGAGAGAAGAAAATAGGAGACAGAAGGAGAGAGAAGAAGAGGGAAGAAGATAGGAGATAGAATGAGAGAGAAGATGATAGGAGAGTGAAGAAGATAGAAGAAAGAGAGAGAAGAATATCAGAGAGAGAAGAAAATAGGAGACGGAAGGAAAGAGAAGACGGGAGACAATGAGACAGAGAAACAGAAAAAGACAGAGATCGCTGCATTAGGTCAATGGCAGAGGTTAGCTGGTGACTCCCTTCCATTAGGTGGATTGGTGCTACCTTCACCAATCCACCCAACGTCGAGGCAAACATCATCGGGCGCCACCGACGATCTCTGTTCTCCAGCGGCTCCCCTCTTCACCAGCGTTTTTAAACCGGCGCCAAACTTCAAGCGTCTTCGTCCCCGGATGCCCTTCCACGTCGCAAAGTTGGCGGGCGGGCGGCGGCACCGTCTAGCCCTGACCGAGAGGTCGGCTTCCTGCGACGCCTCGCAGGAATTCTTCGCACGGAGTTTCCCCTGCAGGATTAACGCGATCAACGCCCGAGTACCCTCCGCGCGCCGCGCCTTGCGAAATGCATGCTGATAAAGCTGCCGCTAAAGCGACGCGCGCCCCGCGCCTCCCCTCCACCCGCCCGCATCGATCGACGGCCGAGATGCAAAGTTTGCATGGGTTGCTCACGCGGCAGATGCGCCCAATATGTCACAGAGTTATTCTCTCTATGTTTAATACTCGAGGGACAGATGACAATGTATGAGAGACCGTCCACACAAACCCAGAGAGACTTGCACCCAACAGGTTTAAGACAAAAAAATGAAGTTTGATTTTGATATAGAAACAAATTACTGCAACAAATTATTGCGGATAGATTGGAAGTAATGCGTTCTAGGCCCTTAAAATTAGTCGAAGGACAGATGACAATTTGTGACAATTTATAAGAAACAGTCCACCCAAACCCTGGAAATGTGCTATTGCTGGATAGAATATTACTTCAAAAATATAGTAGAAGAGTAAAACCTAGAACTGCAAGAAAATTTTCTTTGAATAAATTGAAGCCGTTTGTAAGAAAATGGCGTTTAAGCGTTACTGTAAATGCGAAATATGATGTTCTTTTTTCACAGAAATCTTTTGAGCTTTCGAAAAACGTTATTGGAAGCCATTTGAAGCACATCCACCCTCAAATGAAATAATGTAAACAAATAGCTGGAAATCCGTATATTGAAGTCGTGAACAATATTTGAAGTTATGTTTTACAGAATGGCGTTTGAGCATTTCTGAGAATGTGGAATTTTCAGCTTATTTTTACGAAAAACTTTCGAGTTTTCGAGAAACTATATAAGTCATCATTTAACGCATACGTACTCATCTTATGCAATAATGTGAATAAATCGCCGCTTACATAAATATTCTGGCCTCCCGAGCCTGCAATACTTGCGTGGGCGGGTTATTCACACAGCAGATGCGCCTAGTATGCCACCGAGTTATCCTCTCTATGTTTAACACTCGAAGGACAGATGACAATTTGTGACAATTTATAAGAAACCGTCGACTCAAACCCTGGAAGTGTGCTATTGCTGGATAGAGAATTACCCACGACTTTGTAACCAAAGACAAAAACTAAAGTTTGGTGATTATGATATAGAAACAAATTACTGCAACACATTGAATTGCACATAGATAGCACACGATGCTTCCTAGGCCTTTAAAGCCAGTTTGTTTGTGTTTCATGTGTGATATATAAGCAAATTTTATGGGGACTGGTGAGTTCTGTGTTGCAAAAGTTTCGGTTTGATTGTTTCATTATTTTATGACTGCGGATGTGTCAACAGCTATGGTCCATGTTTCTGTAAGTATCGTGCATGTTATTGTCACAGTAGGCGGTATTGTATTTCTCTGCGGGATGGTGAGATGCGGACTAGCGGGTTATCCGCATACAGGTATCTCCCACTAGCAATGCAAAGCCTCAACCACGACAAGCTCTAAGCTTCGACTGGTCTCCCGAATGCACTACACTACATGTAGTTTCATGCACGACACTACCATGTGGTAGTGTAGTGCATGTAAGTGTGTTAATAACTAGAGTGAGATTAGGACAAAGAAGGGAAAGAAAGCTGCGATTCGAGGTTCCTTTCTAAGGATTTTGAACCGGCACATGCGTCGTCTTGATCGAAAAAAAAAACACGGAAAAATACCAATCAGATCCGTCAGCCACTCTAATTCATTTCCAATTGACGACAATGGATTTTCCGTCTTGCAAAAAACTCTCTATTAATCGGGCGTTTAACGACCAGTTAATCCCGATCTACACGTTTCCTTTTAAGATCGATTTCGGTGTTTTGGCGAACGCGCGTGTGCGCAATGATTTTTCTGAGATGTCACAAGCCACACCAGAATTGTGCGCTACGAGGAAGCGTGTACATCTGGCCTATGAGTAAAGGACACAATAGAATGGGTGGCACACATTGAAAACTATTATTTAAATAATTTACATTCTACACTCTCAAAGTAATTTAAGTTTAAATATCTTACAGCGTATTACCTTTAAGATAGTTGTCTACCTGAGAAAAAAGTCCAGAAATTTGCGTCTATTTTGTTTTCCCTGTACATTTTATTTCTTTATTCTTTTAGGGATCAAACATTTTTAAAAATATCCTATTTGTTTATTAATAATTGGCAAAAAAGCTGGTTTTTAGTTCATGTATCATAACTCTACAACAAATTGATGTATTTTCATAATATTATTTTTTAATTAATCACAATTGAATATTCTAGTGAATGAATTAGAATGATAGGGCTTCCATGAATACTAAAGAGTCATGATTTGATTATTTGAGAAAATATAATTGTTTATAAATTTATTCTGGACATTTCAGTTCATAAAACTGAAACTTATAGTGACAGATTAACTATTCTAGTTCATTCACTAGAGCAAATTATGAGTTATATGCTGCGAAAAGAATTTTATTATTATCTTTAATAGTTTACGATTTATGATGTTTGACAGGCATGAAAGTGCTGAAAATTCCCAATTAGGGAAAATTTATCTGAAATTCACTCACCAAGGATTTGACAGTTGACACTAGCTCCGAAACAAAAATATTTTACTAAAAACACTAAGAAACTTTGCAAGAAACGGTTTGCAGCATTTGAAAGAGAATAAAACAGTGCCTACGACCCAATAAAAAATTCAACAACACGAAATGTCACGATTTTTCATAATTTTACAAATTTTAAGGATTGCTTCTGAGAATCGAGTCACCGCATTTCAGTGCTGACAGTTTCACGTGCTAGGTCCCGGACTGGCGCTCGTATCTTCCGAACGGGGAGGTCTTACACTGCCACGTATTCCCAGCGCGTGTGAGATTCTTAAGCGAGTCCACATGCCACGTGAGTCCTCGGATGCAAAACACCGTGGTTCCGGAACGCCGTGCCGCCCCCACACCCCCGCCTGCCTGTGGCAAGATCGCGGGCGGCGGTGGCCCCATATATCAGACGCACGTTCGCCAACAAGGGAGCGTTTGCGCCTTCGCGCTTCGCAGCCAGCCACCCGCGCCGCCACCCGCGCCGCCGCCGCCGCCGCCGCCGCCGCCAACGCTGCACAGTGAACGCAATGCTGCCCGCCTTCGGCAACATTTGGACGGTGTTATGCATCAACCGGCTATGCGCCATTTATGAAAAAAATTGGCGCAGGGGGTGTTTTTCGTTGCCCAGGAGATGTATCTAGATGTTGGGTTTTTATTTGAAAGATTCGCCGCAAGATGGCAGTGTAATTCATAAATTAATGTTCGTTATTCCTACGTGTACTGTAACAAATCTCTTTTTTTACTGAATGTCCTAAAATTTAAATTTGATTGCCCTAGCCAGCTCAATAAATTAATAATTTATAAAAAGGGTTCGTAATTTACCACTATCTACCATTTGCTTACCAGTTTCAGCATGGGCCACTCGATCCGCCCGCCATACGCCATTTGAATATCAAAAATGATATTCAAAATTACCGGCCAATTTCTCTTTTGTCAGTTTTCTCAAAAATATTAGAAAGGCTTTTCTACTTACGAATGGAAACTTTTCTCAGGAAAAACAGAGCGTTTTCAGACTCACAACACGGTTTTAGAAAATCAAAATCTACGGAAACTGCCATTTTTTTCTTTTCTCAAAAATGTTGCATCATCAATAGACCAAAATGAAGTACCCATTGGAATATTCTTAGATCTCTTGAAAGCTTTTGACGTTATTGACCATAAGATCTTGCTCTCAAAATTACCTTCGTATGGAATTCGTGGTATTGCCCTAGATTGGATAACTTCTTACCTTAAACATCGGACTCAAACAGTAGAAATACCATACTGGCAGGAAAGGACATTACATACTTATACTTCCAATTCTTTGCCAATTGAGCATGGGGTCCTGCAAGGTTTGATCTTAGGTCATATTCTCTTTCTGTTATATGTAAACGATACGCCCTCGTCTATTAAAAATGGAAGAACGGTTCTGTTTGCTGATGACACGAATGTTCTTTGCAAAAAAGAAGCAGTAAATAGTACAATTTCAGAAGTTTCAAATTGGTTTAATAATAACAAATTAATTGTAAACGAAAGAAAAACTGTTTCAATGCATTTTGGCATCTCAAATCGGAAATCGCATGTTCCATTGAAAATGAACAATATGCAATTAGCTGATGTTGAGGCAACAAAATTTTTAGGTCTTTCAATTCAATCAAACCTCAAATGGAATGTACATATAACAGAATTAAACACTAAATTAAGTTCATTATGCTATGCATTCAGAATTCTTTCAAATTCTGTCAGCCTTCATGCAGCTCGTTGCGTTTATTTTGCAAATGTGCATTCCCGCCTGAGATATGGCATAATATTCTGGGGAAGCTCATCCTGTAGTATTCAGACCTTCAGATTGCAAAAGAAAATTATTCGAATAATGAAAAAATGCCTTCCACGTGATTCCTGCAAGCCTCTTTTCATTGAGCTGGGAATCTTACCGTTGCCTTGTCTATTTATTTACGAATCTGTAATATTTGTCAAAAATGACCTACTTAACGGAGGGAACATATTTTCATGCAATATTGATATTTATAATTACAATACATCCCGTAGAAATCACGTGCATCAAGTGTCAGTATCAACAGCTCAGTACAAGAAATCAACATACAATACATGTACGTTACTTTACAACGCATTGCCAGATGACATAAAACAATTAAAGTCGGTACACAAATTTAAGTTTAAAGTAAAATATTTTCTGCTGCAAAACTGTTTCTATACAATTAGAGACTATGCTGATCGTGAAAAAGAAAAATAATGTTTAATGTAACAAAACAAAGATATATAATGAATTAGTTTACGTTTGCATTGTATACATTAAAAAAATATTTAATACGCCTGTAACAATTAATGTACTTCAGCTTCCGGGTCAATGACCCCCATCTCGATCAGGTTTTTGTCCAGTTTCCCTGATCCATTGAGCAAATGGTGAGATGGCCCCTTGTTTTACTTCTGGACGTAAATTGTGAGCGCACTTGACTGTGCGCACGTTTTGTTGAGCACTCCTTTTGCTTGTAGTTCATTTACCGTTGAAATTGATTTTCTATAACTCGGGACAAAACATTTTTCAAATATTTTTATTTTTCTAAAATAATTATTTTCTAAATTCATTTTTCGTTTTTTTTTAAATTTTGGCCCTCAAGAAAATATGCGCAGATAAATTTCTTTCCCCGCACGTCATATACAGTTTTTACTGTTTCTTGACAAATAAATAAATAAATACGGAAGACAAGAAACCTCTGAAAGTTATTCTTTATGCGAAGATTGCTAGCTACAGATTATGCAGGATTGCATAATGATAATGTGATATGATATTCATTAAACAGTAACAGATTGATTTATTCAACTGATTTTCTTCGATAAATTATTTTGGTCATGACCTTTTTTTTCAATGTCTAATCAGGTTTTACGGTACCAAGAGCTCACTTCTCAGATGTCGCCACGTAGATCTTCTGATGACAGTCCTCTGGGCGCCGCATTGTCCGCTTTTCTTTCTTGCTACCACTATCTTGTCTAATACTTATCGTCGATATTCACTAATAAAGTCCCTGTCGCGAACACTTCTATCTCGTGCATCAGATGTGCACCTACCCACGAACTTATTCGCCTCGAGCTCCACTAAACTATCTTTACGGCGCTGATTCTAATATATATCCACACTTCTTTCTTCTCTTGGTTTTTACCCAAAATCACACGACTTATTACAGTTTGTGACTAAAGTCCTATCATTCCCTCGCTATGAAAATTAGAGTTCCAATTTCGAAAGTTCCAAATTGCTCGTCACACGCAATTACATCTAAACCAACTTTACGCGTCGCGATCCCGTAAGAGTGCTCGAGACGATGCCTTCTTCCTCGCAAGAGACAATCTTTCCATTTTTTTTTCAGAAACCCTCTCACCATGTTTACCAGTTCCCTAGCAACCACATGCGACTATCTGATTTTGACCCTTTAATGCACCTATATTCGAGTATTTGCCGTAAATTTTGTATATCCAAGGTTTGGTATATTACATCATCCAATGTGTAAACCTTTACTCTCCTTTTTCTCAGAATTTACGTATTGCGGCAAAGCATGTTACTTCCCAAAGGTTTTCATTCATATTAACCGAACTCACCGTCACCTGCGACGTAAGTCACATCAAGCAACTCTTGAAGCTACCAGAAATTCTCAATCAACAAGCGATAAAGTAGTGTGGGTGTTACCTAATGCGTGGGAGTGCTCCCCACCGATCCGCTCTCGGGCCCATCTAGTGGGTTTATCCTAATTTCTCACAGGATGTTCTGTCTAGAAATGACATTCGTAGACAAAAAGCTCAAGCATACGACAACAAGTTTTCTTTTGAAAAGTTAAACAAAAGATGTATTCTTTTAAAATGGAAAGAAAGACAATAAGATTATCATGAACATGTGTGGTATTGATTTGATATACACTTACTGATTATTCTTCAAAATAAACAACTAAATTAAGCTAAGAACGTGACGTTTCCTTTTTGCTGCATTCTAGCCTAATTTGAATTTCAAGTTTGGTCCAGAATGTGACTTTTTCTGGAAAATTTTAAATTTCTGATAAAGATTAACATTGTTACCAGCTGGGCGAGTCGTGGTTGCTAATGCCACAGTAGCATTCAATTATCTCAAGCTAAATTTACACTAACACAAAAAATGTACACTCGTAGAAACTAACAAATGATTATAATAAAAAAATTAGCAATACCTAATAAATTACCCATGTACAGAATTTCATTCAGATGACTTTTTTCAAAAGCTATTCATTATTCATTGGTTTTAATCATTTTGCTTCTTTTAAACTGTTCACATTATTCTTAGCTTTGAACCGGCTAAGCGCCATTTTTGAAAAAAATGAAATATGGACACCATCAGTTGCATTGGACTATGTTCTAAGTGAACACAAAATTTTGGCGCCAAATCTGTAAAAATAGGCTAATAATTAATGAAAAATGTAAACGCCATCAGTCACTCAGGGATTTTGTTTCGCAACAACCGGCTATAAACCTAGATCTTCGAATCTGTTGTCCTTAATTTCACATTATGCAGGATGCTAGATATTCCACTCAAGTCTATGTAGTTTGGCGCTGCAATGAATTAAATAATTAAATTACAGTTTTTAGAGCTGAAAATGTTAAAAAAACAACTTTGAACACGATTATCTCAAAACTTGTATTATGTCGCTTAGCCGGTTGGTGCATAACACCGTCCATTTGGCTTTAATGTTCAAGTCATCTTTTAACTGTGTTGGTCCACACTTCTTCAATTTAAGCTCTCGTGAGCTTAAAGCGCTTCCCTGCAAATCATTTTGTGAAAAACTTTGTAAATTTACTAAAGTTAATTTTCAATCTTACTTCTGTGTTTCAAAATGTATTATATTATTTTTGTAAACATCTTAATGTGAACGTTTAGTGTGATTTCCGTCCATTTATGTTTCCCACTTTTTCCCCACAACGAAAAGAATTTCCCGTTTTGGGGACAAAATTCCCTAATCTGGCAACCCTGCGTTCGAGACGCCGATGCAGCGGGTTCGAAGGCGGCGTTCGGACACAGGCGTCAAATGCCTTCCTGATAAAATTAACAAATTACAGATCATCCAAAACCATTTCCTCATACTTGCCGCTCTTGCATTCTGGTTTATCTCAAACTCCCAAATTTTCTGAGTTCGTGTCGAAGTACCTTTGGCATCGAGAAGATATCCGATTAATGAAAGCTCCGTCGCGATAACTGGTAATAAACGACAATGCGTCTTCTTTGCATTTTCTTTGTACTTCTGAAGTTAAAAATAGAGGCATGATATTTTGGAGCTAAACGTAGTAAAACAAAGTGCATGGCTTGCACAAACATTGTCTGATAGAACTTCAAGGGGAGGTTGTACAGCCTATCTCTGCAATGTTAATTTTGTTGTGTTTATTTATCTATATCTCTGACACTATTTTATGAAGCACTTTAAAATTTTACAGTTTTTTATTTGGAATGTTCTTCACATGCTGTACTTTTTAAACGATTTAACGGCACTTACATTGTTTTATAAGTTTTTCCCTACATACTATTTTTTAAAACATTTTTTTGTAAATTATACTCAATGTCTCAGTTTTTAATACTTGGATTTTTATATAAGATACAACAAATCATAACAAATACATGTTAAATAAGTTGTGAAAATTTTATAGAATTGCTGAGAACAAAGTACATGAAGACAAAAAGTAATAATTTCTGGGAAATGATGGTTTTGTGACAACCTACCTTAACACCATCCAGGTACATATTCTGGTTCTTCAGCATCTTCCTCATCTTCCTCTCAACTTTTCCTCCTTGTTCCTAGTGTCTTACTTGTTTTCAACATTTTTTTTATCTCCTCATTTGCCTTTTTTACCATTTTAAAATCTATTTTTCTAAAACTCTTCATGGCATATATGTCCCAGGATTTGTAACTAAATTTTCAAGTCCTATTTTTCTACCCATGCACCCTTCATTAAAAGTTATTATTAAATAATTCACATCTATACATAAAGTATTAAACCCTACAAACTTATTTTTTGACACTCTGGTCCAAATTACATTGACAAAAGATTCATTTGGATTCTGAGTTCTGCCATACAACACACAAGATTTAAAAAATTTTGAAATCGTTTAATATTATATTTACATTATCAGGATCAGTCCCTGTCATTATCATTACTAAGAATTATCAAAGAACTTGTCACTAGCTGAAGTGTCAGAATTTTTTTTATTAAAGCATTGGGAGGTGTACTTATCCCACTACTACAATCACTGTTCTCACTTGTGACAGCGTCCTCTAACCTTACGCTTTTCGACATTTTTATCACAATAACCATTGCTACTACGCTCTTTTCTGTGTCCTCTCACAAAACCGGTACGTTTTTTCCTAAAAACTATCTGAGATCTAGGCATAGTGACAAAGACACTACAAAACCACTCACTTTAAACAAACAACACTGCACGATATTCACGTAAATAAAGTTGCCAAAATGTCAAGAAACAAATGACTACCGCTAGGCAGTTTGGCCACACCACTCTAAATGCAACCATAAAAGAAATATCCCTAAAAAAGATTTCGAAAACAGTGTGGTCAAAGTGGCAGCTGACGTCAAAATGGGCGTGTAACTTGGCGTGACTAGACATTTAAATGGCATTTAAAATCCATTAGGAAAAAACTTTCTCGAAAACTAATAGTGCGCTAAATTAAATGAGTATTTAGAATTTAAAAGAACATTACAAAATTGAAAATGTTGGTCCCATTACGTGTAGAACCTCTCTTTTAACAGTATATTGTCATGTAATAAGCGATTTTTTCTTTCATTCATGCACATTCATAATAAGCTATTTTTTGTGTGCATGTTCAAATTTTGGAAAATAGGAGCAGAGCGACTATTTAGGTGCAGAGGAGTAATTTAAGTGCAAAGAAATATTTTGAAATGGCTTCTATTGGGAGGGTGAATATTGTTTGCTTCCAACATTAAAATGTTGAAAGTAAAAAATAAAAGCTCCCAGTGCGCTTTGCCTGTAGGTCCATCACCTAAATATCAGGTGCTTAGTAACCACTACGTGTCACTCCTTTATATGATCTTACATCTTGAATTTTTAATCTTGTTTTCTGTCGAACATTAATATAGTCCATGATAAACTTTATTTAATGTGTCATGATGTCAAGCAAATTTATGGATTTTTTATGGAGGTAAAATATATTCAACGTTTTTAAAGAATTTTGTTCACATCTATATCTATATCTACTCTTATGATTTAAAGACACAAGGGGGTTGGGTTACAGCGCAATAATCTCTCAATGTACTGGACCAATCTCAATGAAACTTCTGTGCCAGCTTCCTTTGCCGGTCAGAAGTTCTATAAGCTATGATATACAATCACATACCTGAATATATTTACAAAATATTTATTTTTCTGGAAATTTTCCGCCTAGGATTGCATCACAGATTTAAAAGTGCATCAATGTGCAATAGTTTACCAGAGGATGAAAACTGAGATCTACGATTGAGTTCATTAATCATGCGTTCATGAGTTCATTCATCTCATGCGAAAGTCAGCTTGTTTCCCTTCTACAGGACCTAGCCGATGAAATTGATAATGGGGGAAGGGTAGACGCGATAGTAATAGATTTTGCTAAAGCTTTTGATGTTGTTCCACACGATCGTCTTGTAAACAAATTAATAGATTCGGGTATAGACACAAGGGTGGTGGCTTGGATAAACGAACTACTACGTGATAGGAAACAAAAGGTTCGAATAGGAAGCTTTTTATCAACCTCCGCTAGTGTTACGTCAGGGATTCCACAAGGAATTGTCATTGGACCTCTCATGTTTCTCGCCTTTGTGAATGACTTGCCAAAACATTTAGCTTCAAATGTAAGACTCTTCGCCGATGACTGTATCATCTATCGGGTTATCAAATCAGAGGACGATGTAGATATTTTGCAGCGAGACACAGACAAATTACACTCCTGGGCAGAAACAAACGGCATGGAAATAAACAGTTCGAAGAGCAAAGCCATCACGTTTGGTAGGGGTCGATGTTATGGTGAAACAGTGTACAAACTGAATAACAATGTCATACCTACAGTTACATCTTGCAAATATTTAGGAATACAGTTAGACAGTAAATTGAGTTGGGAAAATCAAGTAAATTTCGTTGTAGGGAAAGCCTGGAGATCTTTACATTTCGTTATGCGGATTCTAAAGAGGAGTACGGTGAAAAGTAAAGAATTAGCTTATATGTCACTAGTGCGACCCGTGTTAGAATACGGCGCGGTATGCTGGGACCCGTACAGAATATCGCAGCAAGGTAATCTAGAAAGGCTCCAGCGCAGAGCATTAAAATTCACTTTCAGGGGTACAAAAAATAAAGGTGCATGGGAGTCACTCGAAAAAAGGCGGATTAAGTTGCGACTCTGTGCTATGTACAAAGCATACAAAGGTTATCCTGCTTGGGGTGAAATTAATCGTCGTCTAGGAAAACCTACTTACTTCGGTAGAGCGGATCACAAGCACAAAATTAAGACAAGAGTGCAGAAAACGGATGTTGGGAAATTTTCATTCACAAACAGAACTATTAGAGACTGGAACAGTTTGCCTGCGACAATCTTTGAACCCTTTCCTCAAAACCTGAGAAAATTTAAAAATAAATTAGTTTCCTAGCTATTCATCTATATTTTATGTCATTGTATTATTGTTAAGTTTCTACTGTTAAATAAGTAGAATTTCCTATTAAGTAATTTGTCTAATTGTTATTATTAGTAGTAGTTGTAGTAGTATTGTCATTATTATTATTATTATTCCATTACATCACGACTAAAGATCTTATGAGTCGGCTGAATATAAAATCTACTCCAGGTTGCAACCAGCTACCTAAGGAGCAGATTCGGTGACTATCAGTGCCTCTACAATACTTTACGCAAAATGTGGGCTGTTCCAAATAAAGCAATTTCTTGCACTTCCCAGTCTTTTGAATTACCTGGGAGTTTAGACAAGTTCTTACTCAAATTTTGCGGAACAAATCCCAGAGCTCCGATAACTATCGGGACGACCTGTGCTTTTACGCCCCACATTCGGCTGATCTCGATTTCCAAACTCTTGTATTTAAGACGTTTCTCTGCCTCCTTGGTAACGACGTTTTGATCGCAAGGTACAGCAACATCGATAAGTAAACACGATTTTTTCGCCAAATCCCGGATAACTATATCCGGTTTGTTTGCCGCTATCGTGCGATCAGTTTGAATTTGTTGGTCGTACAATATCGTACACAATCCAACAGACGTCACCGGTTTCGGTGAGTGTTCGTACCACTTGGGGCATGTGTTTGGAACTTCGAGGGCGGTACAGATCTGCCAGTGGAGGTAGCTACACACCCTGTCATGTCTTTTAAGGTATTCGGTCTTTGCTAGGATTGGACAAGCTGAGACAATATGATCAATGGTTTCTACTTGCTCCAGGCAAATGCGGCATTTGTCATCTTGGGAAATTTTGAGAACCGCTTTATCATAATGTCGTGTTCTCAAGGCCTGATCTTGGGCAGCTATTACAAGTGCTTCCGATTCTGGCTTCATCCTTCCCCTTTTAAGCCACATAAATGATTGATCTTGATTGATCTGCACCTTGTCCATTCTTTTTAGGTATTGACCGTGGAGTGGTTTGTCTCTCCACGATTTCTTTAACATTTTTTGTGTCTCACACTTCATGTTTAGCAGCATCAGAAGTTCAGTGTCTGTGTTATTCGACGTGTCTTGCCTAGTTTTCTTCGCAATGTTTCTTGCTACACTAACAATGCCTCTGTTTCCCATTCTTCGGTCAGATTTCATGACCTGCCTCATTAGAGGGTCGTCTTGATGGCTGACTACATACTTACCCAACCCGACTATTGCGTTGTGCCAGGAGGCCTCAATTTGTCTGAGGCCTCTTCCTCCTTCCTTACGTGCCACATAAAGTCTATGTATATCAGCTCGAGGGTGGGAAGCATGATGCATTGTCAGCAGTTTTCTGGTTTTTCGATCCATGGTGCGAATTTCTTGCTCAGTCCAGTCCACTAGTCCAAAACTGTATTCCGCTACAGGTACCGCCAAACTACCTATTGCAGATATTTTATTCCTGGAATTCAGAGCGGACTGCAGGACCAGTCTCACTCTTCTATAATACTCCCTACGAATTCTCTCTTTCATTCTGTCATTCGAGATGGTTTCACATTCTTCAATGCCCAGATATTTGTAAGTTTTACCTGGCTCAAGAACTTGAATCACAGTGTGCGTATCAATTTCAATGTTCTCAGACGTTGTGAGTTTCCCTCTTTTTAAATTGATTTTTGCACACTTGTCAAGACCAAACTTCATGCAGATGTCATTGCTAAAGTCATTCACGACAGACAGCATTTGGGAGAGAATCGCTTCATTCTTGGCAAACACTTTCAGATCATCCATGTAAAACAAATGTGATACTGGCCTTTCATCACCATGGAGCTTAAAACCAAAGTCAGCTTGCGACAACTGTCTCGATAGTGGGATCAAACTAATGCAAAACAGCAGAGGGGATAGTGAATCTCCTTGAAAAATACCCCTGTTAATCTGAATACTTCTGGTTTCTACTGCTTCCTTTCCGCTGTGGATTAGTAACCTGGTACTCCACGACTTCATAGTAGCCTTGCAAAACTCAACAAGTCTAGGATGAAATCGATAGATCTCCAGGGTCTTCAAAATCCAATCGTGTGGTACACTATCAAAGGCCTTTTGGTAGTCAATCCAAGCCATGCTCAAATTACGTTTGCGTTTCTTTACATCATTCAAGATGACTTTATTCAGTAGCAAGATTTCCTTACACCCATAAGAGCCTTTACGACATCCTTTTTGTTCAGCTGGCATTAGATGATTCTTATCTAGATGTCTATACATTTTGTCAGCTATAGCTGAAGTTATAACTTTGTACAGTACTGGCAGACAAGTAATTGGCCTGTAGTTCTTCGCCAAAGAGCTGTCTCCCGCTTTGGGTAGCAAATACGTGATGCCGCGTGTGAGCCATTCCGGGATTTCCTTTGGGTTTTCAAAAATTTTATTAACAGCCTTTGCTAGATGAGAATGTATTGCTGTTAATTTCTTAATCCAATAAATCTGGATCTTATCAATCCCGGGGGACTTCCAGTTTCCCATGTTCTTAATTGCTTGGAAGAGGTCCTCTTCCGAGAATTGGTGAACATCTTCCACTGTTTCTACAAGTTCATCGGCAGCATCAACTTCAGATTGAAGCCAAGATGCGTCTTTGTTGTAGGATCTGCTCTCTTCCCAGATTCCTGCCCAAAATGCTTCGACGTCATCTTTTGAAGGAGTAACAGCTTTGCCATTCGGTTTTTGAGTCAGATTGCGATAGAATCTCTTCGCGTCTGTTTCAAACAACCGGTTCTGTACACGGAAATCTATTCTACGTTTGTACCTTCTTATTCGTTGAGCCCATGCTTGAATTTTCTCTTTTAGCTTCTCAACTACCATTAGCCTGCTGGTGTCATTTTCAATTTGGTATTTTTGTTCAACATTGAATATTTTTCCTTGAACTTTAGAGGTGTGCGTTGATTTAGAAGATGCCTCAGCTAAGAATGATATTTCACGCCGGGTGTCGGCTATCCGTTTCATAATTCTGTTCATCCATGGGGGTACAGAGCTGTTTACTCTGTTTTGCTGTCGGCCGTCGGTGTTCTTGGCTGGCCCCAAAATTATCTGAGATACTAGATATCCAGTTGCATATATGATGTGATTGATTTCAGTAATATCTAGATCTCTGCCTGGGGTCTCCACCACCTCATTTAAGACAGAATTCACTGTTTCTATCACTCTTTTAGCTTTGGCATTTTCGTATATTCTCCTCAACGGTTCGCGAGATTCAAACGGAAGTTGACTAACTCTTTCTATCTCGCGCCGAAGGAGATTTCGCATCATGTCCTTATCGTGTAATTCATTGCCAGATGAGTTTTCACCACTGACGTGTGTTTCACTGGAAAGCGATGAACCTTCCACGGGATCATCATTTTCAAGTTCTACATGTTCGTCATGTGGATTGTTCGAGCGAAGTACATATTCCGCATTTCTCTCAATGTCAGCAAGTTGATCTGCTGTGAATTTTCCACTGCTGAGTATGTATCGTCGTTGACTGGCAAGCTTCTTTGAGTCTAGGGTAGGTCTCATATCTGGGTTCCGCTCTCTCCATACCTTGAAAACTTCTATTTCAGAGCCCCCATTTTTCGCTTTTGCGTAGTAAAAGCACCACATCACCTCCTTTAATTCATCCCGGGTCCATCTCTGACGATGGCTTCGAGCTACTGCCGGCTCTGGGTCCCTGGGACTAGCATCCGTGGGATGGCCAGACGTCGACAAGGTGACATTAGCTCGGTTTCTGAGCAGGTATGGGACATTGGCAGAACAAGGCACGTTAAGATTCATTACATTGCTTGTTCTATCCATTTTGCTCATTGGTTTGAATTGAAGATTCGCAGGACGCAAGTTCGAGTTCACAGATCACACTTAACCCTCGGGTTGTTTCCTGCCATCCGTTACTGCGACCCACAGTGGCCTCGGGGCATCCCCCCGCAGGGCCCAGCAAGGGGTCCCTCCGATCGCCAGTCGGCATTACTAAACCCTACGGGATTTTCACTGACTGCTGAAGACAGCCTCCTTCGCTGGCTAATGCAAGGTTCGGGCCTCCACTCTAATCAGTGGCCTGGTGTGCCAAACCAGTTTCTCTCCTGTACCCTCTATGGGCCGACAACAGGAAGTCCAAAGGTTCATGACCCTTCCCTCTCTACTTACTTCCCACTCTCCTCAAAATGGAGTACTTCTTCGTCTGACCCCTCACCTTCAACCCATTCAGCAAGGGAGGCCCCACCGGTAGCTAGGCTACCACTGACATAGCTTTAAGGCTCATGGGGGTACTCAAGCTCCACCACCAACTGCAAGGTCGTGTACTCCCTAGGTGGAGTTATTATTATTATTATTATTATTATTATTATTATTATTATTATTATTATTATTTATATTCGTGTAGTGCAGTGCAGTGCAGTGCAGTGTTGTGTAGTGGAGGGAAAGAAATGCGAAAGAGATGCATATCAGTTAAGTGTTGTGAAGTGCAGTGCAGTGAAGTGAACTGAAGTGAAGTGGAGTAAAATGAATTGGAGTAAGGTTTGCGCTGTGAAATTATGTACCATTATTCTTAATTATTGTTTGTTTTTGTTTTTTTGTTCTAAATCAAGTACTCTCTTGTAATTTAAATATTCTGCCACCAAGTAATGATACTTCATTGCAGAATTAATAATAATAAATCTAAAAAAAATCTAAATATCAAGGGCCATAAATAATGCAATTGCATATAGGAGAATACTGTTTGTTTATTTTCACTGACAATTGTCTAATTGAAAATGATTCTGAGTTTTCCCCACTTTATAAAAGTAACTTGGATATTGATTTGAATCGCGTCTAGGCGTGAAGGTGTGAAGTGTACCAGAAATACAAAATGATTGGAAAAATCACGGCCTGATAGATGTGCTTAATATTGTCGTAAAACGCTATGAATGCACACATGTTTAGCTGTAGTAAATTAAGCATCTTTAATATGTATTTGCGAGTTGCACGAGTGACAGTGCAAGCAAAAATATATTGAGTAATTTACGTGTTAAGCAGAAACGTGACGGGTGGATGAATTTTCATAGCGAAATGTTTTATTATAGTGGAGAGTTAAAGCGTACCTTCGGATGGTGAAGGAATGATTATTTAAATTGATGAACGTTCGACTAAAAGTATAATTGAAGCAATACAGTAATGATAAATGGATATTTAGAGGACTTGAATGTGTGTCAACGCTGATTTTCAGGGTTGCTGGAAACAGAACTAAACAAAATAGGTTATTTTAAATAATAGAAAACCTTTTGTCAAGTCGGGATCAACTGTGATCTCGAATTTTTGGAGTTAATAGCTCCACTCCCTCAGACACTATTTGTCACGGACTCTAAAACGGGTACTCGAATTCAATTAACACTTTAATAATATTTAAACGTCAATTGCTGCGGCAAAATCAATTTCAAACTTTATTTTGTGATTATCCGTGAAGAAACTGTGGAAAAGAGTAAATTTTACAATGTGATAATGGATTGAAGGTATTGGAATAATACATAAAATTCCACAAAAGAAAATACGTTTCTTCATTTATTTTATTTTGTTTAGTTTAGATTTCTTTTATTATTTTCAGAGATAAAGTGAATGAAGTTTGGGGTCGGCATACCCAATAAGAAAAAATATAGATACATATATTTTAGTGAGAGAGTGTTCTAAGGAAAACCGGATATTTACAGATGGGAGCAAGGCAGAGAGAGACCGGGTAGAGCGGAGTGAAGATACATTAGAATACATAGAAGTAGGTTCCAACACAGGGCGAGAATTGATGGAATTCTTCTTCCTGTCTAATCAATGATTAGGGGGCGTATTAGGGGACGATTAGGGGGCCTTAAACATCGCCAAAAATGATCAATAAAATGCTCGTAAAATGTTTTTAATCGCCCTAAAACAAAGAAAAATGACGTAAATAAATTATCAAAACCAGTACAGATGAACAACTCAAGCTGTTGGATACGTTACTGACGTAATCGAGGCTTCCTTCTTTCATTTATGAGAACTCAGCTTGCAAACTTTTGGTTTGAGCCGTTCTTTACCAAGAAACCTGCATTTAGTTATACCAAAATCGACGAAACTGCCAATGGCGCTGATAGGTGTCACAGGAAGCTTAGATTATACAATGGCAGACATTATAATTACTAAGAGAAGAACTCGAATAGGCCACTCAAGCATTCTGTGGAGAACATTTGTTGCATCTCGTAAATATTATTTGAAGCAATTACCATTAAAATGATATAATCGATGAAATCAGATAAAATACATTAAAAAGGCCGAAAAAGGTAAAAAAATGACTTGGAGCGAACGTGGTGTGTAGAAATCGTCGAAAAATGCAAAAGAATGACATATAAAAATGACACATAAAAATGGGTTATTTTTTTTGTCATAACATAAATATTATTGTCTGTACTAAAGTGTATCGTTCTAAAGGGGAAAAACAAAAAAATGATTTTCCATTAAAATAAACATGATTATACCCCGGAATCCTGGTATCTTCCACCAGTGGGTCACCGCCCCAGACGGGAAAACCTCTGAAATCCCGACCGGTCTCCTGGCATGTGTGGTAGGGTAGTGCATGTTAGTGTGTGTGTGTGTGTGTGTAAGAGGACAGGACAGACAAAGAACAGGAAGGAAAGATCGCAGGCGGTCCATGGCACGTTTTTTTAGGGTACTGCTCCGGCATTCGCCTGGCGTTTGATCGGAGAAACCACGGAAAACTACCGATCAGAGCAGCCGCCGCTAGAATTCTCCTCCAGACAGCGGCTGAGTTCGACCTAGCTGACATGCTAGTATCGAAAATCCTGCCACCGTCCCGACCGTCCCGGTGAGAGGCACTGCAATGCCGTCCTGAGCCACCTCTCCCGGTTTTTGTCGTCGATGCGCACGTGCCATCCGACCCACTGCGCGTCGCCGCCGCCGCCGCCCGCGGCTGCGCGCGACTTGTCCTGCGCAGAACAAATCACCGCTGATTTATCGGCGGCCTCTTTGTTATTTGGCCGCGCCGCCGCCAGTGCGCGCGCGTGTTCCCCGCTTTTTGCCCGCGAGCCCGCGCCGCGCCGCCCCGCCCGTGTGTGGCCTGGGCTGCTCCTGGGCCTCTCCGCTCGCCTACCCCCCATCTCTCTCTCTGACCGGGAGGTCCTAAGGTTCCTGCCCCGACGGTGGCAGTGCTTTCTTTCTTAGGAAGGGGAACCCAAAAGAAAGCGGATTGTCTTTATAAAAATCTGAGAAAACCCGGCAGACGTTGTTCTGCCCTTCATCTCTCTCTTTCCCCTTTCTCACTGTCTCTCTCTCCCTCCCTCACCCGTCCCTGACTGTCTCTGCCGCTCTCTGTCCCTCTCATCCACATTTAATTGCAGATTTTGCACATCTCTGAGCAGGTGAGGTAATATTGGGAAGCATCGGACCAGAAAAAAAAAGTAACAGGATGTTCAAGAAAGAGTCTTTCTGTATATTGCGGTGTGAGAAACGATTATTTGAGGGCGTGGGGGTGAGAAATTATCATTTGAGCGGAGGCTTTGTCGTATTGATGGAACTAGTCGCCTGATCACTCAAGTTCAGGACATTTCTTCCTCACATCCTCTCGCAAACGTCTGAAGACTCACTCCATGAGCTTCAACTCACTCCTGATTCTTCTGAAATTTCGTCGATAGAGAAGCGACGATCCTAGTTGATATTTTGGCGGATTTTCTCAACGTTTTCATCGTTTTAAAATGTTGAAGGGCGACCAGAAGGACCATGATCGTCAACACCCATCTCACGCCGTTTAAAGCGCCCAATCTACTAAAAAGGTTGTGTGCGGCTCAAAGCATTCTCCTTGAAAGCCTTTTCAAGCATTTCTGTTGCCGATTTTTGAAGCAGGAAATAAAATTTCACACACAGTCTTTGTTCTTAAAAATCTGCCATAGCGATTTCGCAGGTGATATACCAGAACAGTAAGAGAAAAGCAATACTACAATGAAACAAAATGACGCCGGCTGGACAGTTGTTTCATGAAGATCTCTATTATCTTTATCTAGCCGGATAACTTTCTAATACGTCTACAAAAGGCAGCGCTCTCTCAGTACAGTTAGTTTTGGGACCCCCTCGTACACTAGTTACATAGCTACGTCGAATTCAACCGCTGTCTGGAGGAGAATTCTAGTGGCCGACTGCTATGATCTTTATTTTTCCGTGGTTTCTCTGATTAACACCAAGCGAATACTGGAATCTCTTCCTCTTTCTTGCCTCACCTTTCTTTCTTGTCTCACCTTACATATACTTACATTCTCATGCACTACATTACCACAAATGCAGGGAGATCAGTCGGGAGCTGGAAGCTTATAGCGGCTAGGGCGGTGCCCCGGTAGAGGGAGGTACATGGGAATGTTTTACCGTTTTAGGGAAAATCCCTGTAAGCCGACTAGGTCGGTATCGAATCTTTCCAGCCAGCGTGAGAAGATTACGCCCGCGATGAAACAATGCACTGTATTAACAAGATCAATGACCCGATCAATGACTTGCACTGTACTAACAAGATCAATGACCCGATCAATGACTTGCACTGTACTAACTAGATAAATGACCTGATCAATGACCTGCACTGTACTATCAAGATCAATGACCTGCACTGTACTAAGAATATCAATGACTTGATCTATGACCTGCATTGGACTATCAAGATCAATAACCTGACGCGCTGGGAATTATTAATCAATCAACGGCGGACCCATTCGCGCCCACGCGCTTTCGACGGGTATTGAACCACGACGGGTCTTGCACGGACGACCGGACAGCGAGGGAATGGAAAGGGTGGCTCCTCCGTAAATATGGCTAAAGAAAATGAAGGAACGGTGGAAAAGCAATAAGGGTCAGATTTGTTTTAAACTGAGAAAACTGCATTTCAATACTCAATTCTACCCGGTTTCCGATATAGTTATTAACATCATTGGGTTTTGATCGATCGAATGATTAGTGATTTCGGGCGCGTCAGCTGCTAAGGTCATTTGTCCCGAAAGTGTAGTGGATGATTTTTCCCTCGGGAGATGGCGGTGTTCTTCTTACACTGGATGGTGAGAACTGCCCCGAACTGCCCGTCGGTCAGTGGGTTTTCCCCAACCAGGAACCTCCCAACAGCGAACCACCATGCCAATCGGGTCGGGAGAGAAAGAAAATCGGCTCGGGTGACAAAAGAGGTGATCTGAATTTTCCTCAGAGGCTTATTTAGGTTTGAGGATCTTATAATTGCAGCATATCTACGTAATGGGATACCCGAATATACTTCCCCTCCGAGGGTGTGAGAAGAATTTTTTCGTTTCTAAAATAATCTAAATCTTTCTGATTTACGGAGGTTTAAGTATATCTCTAGGGAAACGAGATTTAATTATCTTTGGTGTATTGCACTGGTGCATGGTGCATCTTCTGTGTTGCAGGAACATTTTGAATGATGGAGTATATCATGTTTTACAAGAAATATCTTAAAAAATGTTTGTGATTTACGCAGTCTTTGGAAAATCAGTTTGTGTTTTCGTAAGATTCAACCTTGAATAACTTCAAATTAACAAATCTAGTGCTATTTACTAATCAAAGTGTAGTAATGTCTCAATTTCGAAACTCTAATAGTGTAAAAATAAAAATAGTGACTAAAGTCCTTACAAAATCATTCTAATATACTACGTGCCAAGAAATGTTTCTCGCACGTGCATACATACGCCAGCGGAAAGGCTTAACATTTGTACAGTTTGCAGTAACCAAATAATTTTTCAGAAGCCTTTCCTTTCAAAATCTACTATACTGTATCGATCACTGGTAAGTCTCGAGAAATAACATTTCGTCAGATACGCGTTTGAAGTTTTCGGTAGACACTTCATAATTTATGAATTAAGGAGTAAAGAATTACCAAAAGACTTCCTACAGGGTATGTTAAAATAATAATTATTTTTAATAATATTCTTATTATTATAAAAAATAATAATAATTATTATTATTATTAAAATTATAACGATTACAATCACAATACAATTACAATATCTGCGTAGCGCTCAAGCACTGATTCTGTTCCGGAATCGGTTTCATTCGTGGTTACCCTTCACGCGTGTGGGACAGCACTGTTGCGGAGAGATGACGTATTTGCACTGCACTAGGGTGGGTTTCAGCACAACGAATAGAAAAAACTATTTCATACACGTCACCTACTCGCGCCGATTAGGGACCCCCTAATAAACAAACGCCAGTAGCCTTGTGGGTGCTACAACCTACGAAAACATCTCTATTTTAATAAGTGCGCGGAAGATGCGAAATGATGGGCCCTCGCTTCTTCGGAGCAGGTCTTCAAGGAGGGAGCGTCCCATAATTTCCCGCCAGCAGGCGCATGTGGCTTTCCGTATCGCGTTTATCTTCTTCGATTTCGCGTAAATAATTATTACTTTTTTAAGGGAATGTGAAGTAAATATTCTATATTTATGTTTTTATACATTTTATTTCATAATAAAATGTACATAACTAATTACCAAAAGAAATAACAATATTAATAATCGGATCCATCATTAGCTATCTCCGTGTCATGGCACGTGTTACATGTTGGGGAATGAATACTTTGATTCTTGCAAATGTGCCTTCTAACCTTTCTTCGGAAACAATGTGTCTAAATGTGAAACAGGAGTTAGTACTCCAAAATGTGTGACGTAAAGCTCAATAGCAAAACAGCAGTAACAGTTCTAATGGATAGAGTACGCAAATATCTTACATGACAAGGCGCGAGCGTTACGGAGTGCCGCAACCGCTGCAGAGTTCTGATTACTAATGAATAACGGTCGATCGACAATGTCTAAAATCTTAATTTGAGTGTTATCTGGTTGAAAATATAATAACAAAGTATAACTATGAGCTCAATAGTGCGATACGAATTATTTTCACGAAATCAACAAAAATCTAACAAGGCGGCACTGAGTGC
Source organism: Acheta domesticus (assembly GCA_031308135.1). NCBI lineage: Eukaryota > Metazoa > Arthropoda > Insecta > Orthoptera > Gryllidae > Acheta > Acheta domesticus. Next base: position 49,796,789 of record JAHLJT010003656.1, read on the forward strand.
CGCTACACGCCCACCGGAGGATTAAAGTCAAATTGGAACACGACTCCGTCCAAGTGTCGCACGGAACCCATAGCCGCAGCTATCGCCTGCCACGCGAGGACATGATCGTCAAAGCATTGTACTATCCAGGCCAGGGTGTACAGATGACGCGTCGGTTCAAATCTTCATCTAAAACCGCGCTTAGCTGCTATATGCCTGTGCTATATGTCAGAAGGAGAGGCCGATGTAAAGCGAACGGTGGTTGCTCCGCACCCCAGTTGACGGGGCATATGCAGCTAAGTTCTAACGGTTTTGCTTCTTTTATAGAACAAATGCTCATTTAACCACAGTTTGGCGCATTGGAGCTCTCTAGTAGTAAAATTTAGCCAAACAATGATTGATTAGCACAAGGTAGCATATCAATTATTTAATACTTATTAGCATAGCCGCAGCCAGAGGCGTAGCCTGAGTTTTGACTTAGGGTATGTAACTCGAGAAATGAGAAAATAATTTAAAAGTCCTAAATGTTCCTCATTCACCAATACCATTTCTGTCACATTGGTCAATTACAGCACACAAATAATTTGTATATTTAAAATAAAAACTGATCCAATAAACGTAATAATGCCTCACACACTTCATGTAGTTTACTGGTTGAAAGTTAGAAAAAGTTGACTTAAGTTCACTACCTAGCAAAATATAAATGTGCGTCCTAATACTTTAATAATAAGAGCACTATCAAACCCAATGATTTTCAAAATTGTCCAATTCATATCATTTTGAACCCATTAGAATTGGCGTAATTTATAAAATGGAAAGTAATGATCTATAATAAAAATATAATCCGAAAGAGAAAATCAATCAATTTACAGACACGTAATGAAAAACAGATGACAGTTGTCCTTCGCTGCTTACATCAAGGGTTTCATCCAGTATCGAGGAGACAAAAGAGGCTTTAGAAAATTAATTTTTAATGTCATGGGACATTACCATGCTCACACTTAAAATCCAATTAATCTGAATTTCTGGCGAGATTGCATGAAACACTGGAATTTTCCATATCATCCTTGTCAGTTTTATCATATTTCATTATTACACTTATATATTCCACGAAATTTTCTCTATTTGATGATCCCCCATTTTCATTATGGCTAGAAAATACAAGCCCTTGTTTCCCAAAAAAAGCAAACAACTCGAATGAAGTGTGACAGAATTTCCCTATTTTCCCTTATCAGTGTTGTATTGCTCAACATAGCCTGCGTTGGCTGTTTAAATAAAATTATATCCTCTCATTTTTTTTTCAAATATTTTTAACTGTTTCTCGCGTGCTATAATTTGTCCACGGAACAAAAAAACGACTCCTTAATTATGTAGGCACTTTGGATCGCGTTGTGCTCGCCATTCCAGGGCACAGATGTGTATTGCACAGTCACATACCCTCGTGCATTCAACCAGCACAATTCTTAGCCTAAATTAGCTACAAATATATAGTTGCTAAATGCATTAAAACAAGGTAATAAAACTTAAATAAAACAACAATGTTCATTAATTAATCTCGTTCTCTTACAAACACCGAAGAGAACAATGAAGTTTCATAAAACGACAGCTTTTTCGTGGGCACCTTGGATGTAATTGGTCATTGTGCATCTGATTCACAGCGAAGGCTAGGCGGCATTTCAGGCAGATTCGTTCATCCTTGTGAAGAATCGAATTCTCAACGGCGCAATGTTTGAAATATAATGAAATATTTTGTAGTAGAAAAAGAAAATAACAAATGGACAATTTTTAATTATTTTAAAATAAAAATAGCTGATATTGTTAGGGTATGTAACACATCATCCACATCCATAGACGCTACGCCCCTGGCCGCAGCAGTCGTTCTCCACGCAGAGCTCAGTTGTGAGCACCCACTTCATTCCATGATTTTCTCTCCAAGAATATCTGCCTGCGACATCGTCTAGCTCAAAAGCCGTCGGCACAAGATTGCATTATACCATTTCAACAACAACAAAAATTAATATTAATTAATATTGTTGGTTAAAAATTATTTTTGAATTTTCTCACACATAGTACGAGTATTGCAGAATGAAAATACAGATTTCTTGTGTTTACATTAATGGATGTGTTTGTTTATTATGAAGAGTTTGGTCTTTGAGTTTACTCTCATGTTATAGGAGTATATGTAATACAGTTTCAAATAGCAATAGAAATGGTAATGGTTTCAAATCGAACATAACTTGAGTCTCAAAGGTAATAAGAGACACAAAATAATCTAATTAAAGCGAAAAATGTAGAATAATTAGGGGTAATTTGACTAAAACAATTAGGTAATTAGTCACATGTATAAATATACTGACTGGTTCACACGCATACAAATTAGGCAGATCCCAGAATAAATTACAAAATAATTGAAGTAAAATTGTATGTCTTTTAAAATATACCACATGCTTTTAGCAATATATAACAACCAGTGGGAAATACTGAATATTATTTTAAGTATACCGCACCTTATGAAAGCTACCTATGCCATAGTTTTTCTTAAAAGTAAATCTTACATATCATACATGAATTCTGGAGATTTAAATGGACTTAGCTAGTTTATTGGAAAGTCAGCTCTATTCGTTGAGGATTCTTCAGAAATCGCTTCTAAACAGAAGATGTTAAAAATGTTCATGAACATATTTACGAAGTAACTGCTTTTCATTCGACATCATTGACACCGAAGGTTCTTGGCCCATTGTTGATCTCACTCTGTTCAAAGAGGATAGACCCATAAATTGAGTTGTGCTTGATGATAGTGAAAGATTACATGCTAATTTGCATAATTCCGGCTAAGTCTATTTTAACCCTTTCATCGCTTCTGTAACTAGTAATTCGTTTAATCTGGCCCCTACGTTGTGGTGCCACTGTAACGGGTAATTCACGGGAATATACTCCTTACCCTCTCGCCAAAATCACTACAATTTATTTCAATTATTTAGAAATGTCCGATATTTGTTAAAACATATTACGTGGTTACAGAAAATTTCTTTGGTCGCAGGTCGTGGCTGGCCCCTACGGGAATTACCTGTAAACTAACGTTCATTACTGCAGCATATCCAGGCTTGTATTTAATTCAAAATAATGACACATTTTCTCAGAGAGAAAGGAGAACTTCGGAAAATTCCGTTCTCATTGGTTTATTTCTTTCCAAAAAATAAGTATTCACATGGAAATTCTCTTCGCTTTCGTAAAGCCCTTACCCAGTAACTTGACAACATGTAAATACAACAATACGAAGATAAAGACATACACACTCGCTTGTAACATCAACAATAAAATATGATACAATAACACTTAAAAATCCAAATGATAAAACTAACTGACTGACTATTTAATTTATGTAGGAATTCCTCTTTGTAAAAATATTTATCTATTTGTTTTCGTACGTACGTTGACCATTTGTTAATAAGAACATTTACTTTTTTTATAATGTTGCTCAGCGACAACTCGCATGCATTATGTTTTAGAAAATACTTCACAACATCTCTCTCAACTAATTTTCAAAGAATTTAAATTATTTTTGTCTTAAATATTCTTGGTCTTGTACAGATTTTAACTGGAAATACTACACAAAAAAATGCGGGCACTTCCCTTTGTCGAAATACAGCCAGCACGTCGTCGTTGCCCCAAATACGGTCACCAGTTTTGCGTGCCCAAATTGCACGCGCCGACAGATCAGCTTACACCGAAACTGCATTCACCAACTTACAAAAGAAAACCATAGCCTCCAAGAATTTCTTAATTACTCTGCGACTGCGTTTTTGCGAAGCACATACAAAATAAACTTCTTCTTTAAGTATTTGCCGCGTCAGTATCTAATTCTTGCGACAACAATGGACGCCGTCGCTGCCTCGCGAAAATAAAGTTCACTATGTAAAAATGAAATTTCAATTCGTTCGATAAAACTTTCGACCGTGTCTCACAGAAATAATTGCAGTTCGTTTTTTTTCATGTTCATGTTAAAACATATTTGCCGCGTCGATTAGCTGCGAATGCACTAAGTCCAAAATCGTTCACGTTTCTCAAAAAATTTCTATGTCCATTAGCACTGCACTGTTCAATAAAAAATATTCTAAGTCCGGTTTGCACACAAAATTTTAAAACAGCCTAACATGAATTCGGTGTCTTGCCTCCACGAGCTCTGACTCAAAAGTGACGCAAAATCAGCGTTGATTCACCACCTAAGTTCGTGTTGTCTACTGTTTTTTACATATGCCGGCGAATTCCATTCTTGCATCCTCTATTGTTGTTTCATAAAATTTTCTAAAATCTAAAATATTAGTTATTTTGACATGCCATTACGCGTCTTTATTACTACTTGTGCTCAACGTCCGAGTTTTATAGCCAAAATAGACGTTTCTAACGCTTAATATGCCGAAAATAATGAATTTCTTTATCGAAATTATGCACTGCTTCTGCAATTGTTTTTCGACATTACTAACATACAAGATTTCTTCAAAATAAATAATTCCGACGTTCTATAAGTCTTCTAAACATTCCATAATTTCGCTAATTTTAAATTATGCTGATTTGCAACACCTTTCGTCGCCCACATCACAGTTTCTTTATAGAAATCTTGACATTTATGCTATTGTATTTGAACGTCTCAGTGAACTTTTTCTTCCATTTCTACATATTCAAAATTTAAGCAAACCCGTCGTCCGATCGCGTCCAAACAAACAATAAAATGTTCATTTATTCCATCTCTAATTCGCTATTTTGTCAGTCTTTATTTCTGTACGCGTTTTCAAAAATTATAAAATATGATTTTTCCGCGGCGCGTCATTCTTTTGTTTAGTCACTATCGATTCAAGTACAGGCCGGCCGCTTAGCTATGGTTCATGTATAGTTGGGCCGCTTCCTGCTATAGTCTATTCAATGTTTACATTTACTTCGAAAACTGTTTATGGGGGATTTCGGGGTTTTTATGCAATAGATGAAATCATTACACTACATAGGAGCGCTGGCTGCCGCGCAGTCTTCTGGCCATCGCCGCGAGCCGTGTGCTCAATAATTTTTCGTGCGGTCTTCTCTTGCTCGCGCTCTCAGTTATTATCAAAACAACACACACTTTCCGTCCTTCTTTTAGATCTGGGACTGATTGACTTTGGACCAGCACTGACGAAGTTAAAAGTATTGTTTTTGTGGTTTATTATTTTTAATTTTTTGTTTATATTTCTATTTTGTTTGTTGTTTTCTTTTATTAATAACTTTTCTGTGTGTGATAATTTTGAAGCATGGGGTCACACACAGTTCTACATGACATTCTGCGCACATGATGCGACTGTCACGCCTTTATTTTCTGGCCGCCCATATAATTACAGCGTCGCCGTGGATTTTTTGCCGTCTGTTTTTCCGCAGAACTCGAAAATGCGTTGAAGCATAGAGTAAAGATATACCTCATTAGTCTGCGGTTGAAGTACGCAAGGAGGGAGAATAGACAAAAGGATTTTCTATTCTGGTACTGCAATAATATTTTGACCTGCGCGCGCTTGGCCGGAGCCGCGTGGAGGCCCCAGGACGCTCCGCGGTTCACGCAGCCCATGCCTTCCACAACACGCGAAAAATCTCACAACAGAAGCATTGAAACGCTATCTAGTAGGCACCAAAATAATCTTCATAATGTCCAGAATAGGACTCGTGTAGTGGCAATCGCCTAATTTCAAACGCGATCTAACAACGGACACGAGAACCCGAAAGGGCAGCGCGACGCACTGGTACGTGGATAGCACTGGGGGCACGGCGAACTCAGACGCACCGGTGCGGCATTAGCACTGCGGGCACGGCAATGCTTGACGCATGGGTGCGTTATTAGCAGAGAAAGGGTTAAATAACTAAAAAACTTCATTAATATACTTGCTATTTTCAAGTAAAGACAATGAAAATTGCAAAATACATTAATATCGTTAGCCAAACAAGGCAGTTACGCTAAGAGTGACGGACTCTAAAAGTTCTTATCTATCTATTGTAATATACTTCCTTGGAAAGCAGTAATGACAAACAAGCAGAAAACTAAATAAAAAAAGAAAGAAGATTCTCAATTGACTTTACAATTTTACCACGAATCCAAATCAACATTCGTAACTTCCTTATACTGCGATTTCTCTAACTTTGTCCCTCAAGGCAACTCAAATCCCATCTTCGCGACGGAATATGTCACGGCATTTCGCATCTTTCTCAGTCGTTCCGCTAGATTTCGCACGATCGCGACCGTATAAAGCAATGTGCTTGCGATCATGCGACTTCTACAGGCAAGACCGAGAAAGACGCGAAATACCGTGACATATTCCATCGCGAAGATGGGATTTGAGTGGCCTTGAGGGACAAGGTTAGAGAAATCGCAGTATACCTACGTGGATTACACTTACGCGACTAATGACTTAAGTATCTGACGCGCCCGAAAAGAACCATTACTCTCGCAGGGCTTCCCGGGCAGAAAACGTTCGAGCCGCGTTCGAGCCGCCCGCCCCGCCCCGCCCCGCCCCGCCCCGCCCCGCCCCGCCCCGCCCCGCCCCGCCCCGCCCCGCCCCGCCCCGCCCCGCCCCGCCCCGCCCCGCCCCGCCGCCGGGCCGTACCCTTCGCGGGGCGCCATCGCGGGGCGCATATTGATATTAATGGGCGGGAGGCGCCCCTGGACGCCGGCGCTCGAATCACCGCGTGATGAATGGGCGCTTTTTGGCCAAATACAAATGAGTTTTTAGGCCAGCGCCCCCCCTCTCCATTCCCCTCAACCAGCTCGTCGGCCTGCCGCTGTCAGAGCGCCCTGATTGGTTCACTTTGATCGAATTTGCTTTTTTTAAAGATTTAATAAAATAATAAACTCGGAGCATTTCACGTTTCCAGGTAACCAATTGTAACAATGTGATAGCATTAGAAGCTTGATTTTTTTTATTTTGGTAGTGGCAGAATTGATTGGTTTACTTTAACGGAATTTGTTTCTTAATATTGAATAAAATAATAAACTCTGAACATTTCATGTTTTCAAGTAACAAATTGTAACAATGGAAAAGCATTAGAAGCTTAATTTTTTTATTATGATAGAGGCAGAATTTTTTATAATGGAATTGGATTCAAAGTATTGGCTCTCTCTTTACGCCTGTAGATTGGGTGGACTAGGAAAGAATCTTCAGACTAGAATGAAACGTTTGTTAACCGCACTCATAGAAATTAGATTGTTCTCATACACTGTTAGTAATCTCTAGTACACTCTAAACATACACTGTTAGTAATTTATCTTAATAGATAACCTATTTATTATGATTAAATAACTAAATTATTGGAAGAGCAAAATTCTAATTTTTTTAGAAATAAGTTCTGTGGAACTTATGCAAAATTTTAGTTATTGGATAATCGTGTGTTAATGAGGTATTTTAAGGTGATAAAATGTAACATTAAATGTGAAGGAGAAAGAAAGAGAGAGATAAAGAGAAACAAAGAAAAACAAAGAGAGATAAAACGGAAGACAAAGAGAAACAAAAAGAGAAAGAGAGGGAGAGAGACAGAGAGAGAGAGAGAGAGAGAGAGAACGCGATCCACTTTCGTACCATTTTTACTCTCTCATACACTACGTATATACGAAGTATTAAACGTAGTACAGAGAAAGGTATGTAATTCCACGGCACAAATTTCGAGAAAACCTCACATTGTGGCACTCTGAAACAGAAAAAGGGATAAATTCTGTTCTAATATGAAGTGAAATACTCCCTACAACTCGTTATGCTCAAATTTCACGATTTGTCAACCCTTGATACCGAAAAAGTATTTTACTTTCCCGTATACATACGTACTCGTATATACGGAGTAATATTTAGAGTATAGAGGAAGTGATATAATACTAGGGAAAATCGATTTCGAGATTTCAACGGAAATACACGTTTTGGACTCTCCTGACACTGAAAATGTGTTGTTTTTTTAAATCTCCGTTCATCCGTCAGTGTACCCATTCTCTGTTCGTCCGTCTATCCTTCTTCTATCTGTATGCCCGTGCGTCCGTCCGCCATATGTCCACCCGTCAGCCTCTCCGTCCGTCCGTCCTTCCGTTTATTTATCTATCTGTGAACAACACTAGAGCCTATATAATGCTTATGATTTTTTTCAAAGTGAATACTCCCCTTCCAATCTGGCCTCATTGAAAACTCTGCAGTTTTGAATAACATCCTCAATTCCATCTTCAATTCCTGGGGGTACTTAACATGAAACCCCTGGGAGATTTTCAAAGTATCTCAAAATTGACTCCAATTCTTTTCTTTAAATTTCTTGTAATAATAAAGTTAAATGCACAAATAAAAGTGACATATGATCGATTTTAGTGTTAACTCCTATTTTCCGCAAATTGAAACCTTTTAATATTTTTTCAGCGGCTTCCCGCAACTATAAAATTGCAAATAGATTTTTGCTTCCATTTTTTAAAATTTTATATTATCTCATACAGCGAGGCAAACGCTTTATAAAAGTGATTGAAAACTGCAACGTATCACGCGCTGTACTGAGAGTTACAAACAGAGCAGGAATACTCCAATTGGGTTCCTCGTAATCAATAATTATACGCGATGAAAATGGGAAATATATTATAGGTTACAATTACAGGGGGAAAAGTTGCAGAAATAAGTTTGGGAAATCATGCGGTTCTTTTTAGGGCGGTTTAAATGTATATTTTGAGAATTTGGATTTGATTCTTCGGTGTTGGTTATAGGTTTTTCCTATGTTAAATGTGGAAGTTGCAGGGGATGATGATAAGGAAAAGAAAAAAAGTAATTGATTGGTGACTGATATAATCATCAATTGTGTGAAGAACAAACGCTCTGTGTAGTTGCTGTTTGATACGCGCCAAGGCGCTTTTACGGCAGTACAAAGAATTTTATTTTCGAATGTTTGGAACGTTTTACGTACTGAAGGGGCAGCTTCTCCCCAGACCGGACATGCATAAGTATGGGACGAGTGGCAGTTTTTGTGAAGTAATTCGGAGAGATCTGTTTTAAGAGTTGACATTTTGCTTATTAAAGGGTAACTTAAAAAGTGCGGCCTGTGCTTTTCTTTAAAATGTGTGGTTTCCAAGTTAGTCTGGTGTCAACGAGCACTCCCAGATATTTTTTCGGTTTATTTGGGGGATTCCAAGAAACGTTTTGATTATTAGTATATGAGAGTGGTGTTGTTGATGTGCCGAAAAGTGAATATTTTAGTAGCCTGCCTGCAGTAGAAAGATCCGTTGTTCGTGTTCTTCCTACCCTGCAGGGCAGTTCGTATGCTTCCTACACTGCAGGCCCCCAAAAAACGCCGTGCACAGCCGGCCGCACCCGAACATCCTGACGCCCCGACATATGAGAAGTTACACAATAATTCTGACATAAAAATAATATTTTTGAAAGGTCTAAAGTAAAGAAATATAATAGTTATTAAACATTTCACCAGTTAATTAATTTAATTGAACCAGTGTTGTAAATAAACTAGCAATTCATATTTTTATATAATAAAATATATGTGATTGCTATAAAATATCAATATTATCGTACATAATGAATAATATTTTTCGTATTTCATTAACTTCCATACCTCTCCATACATTTTAAACATGAAAAAATCATTACTTGAATTTGGTGTTTTGGTGGAATTTTGGACTTTTGGACTTTTGCAGCGCAATCTAGTGGGGGATGCTTAACCCTCCGGCGGGCGCGTCCCATCATTCCCCACTAGAAGGCGCGTGCAGCACTCCGTACCGCATTATTCAACTTCGATTTTCGAGCCAATAGCCATACTTTTGTTTCCGAATGTGAAGGAAATATTATTTATTTATGTTTTTATACATTTTATTTCATAATAACTAACTAAATATCAAACGAAATAACAATATTAATAAGAATCTGATTCATCACTCGCTCTCTCCGTGTTTTGGTACGTATTACATGTCGGGGAATGAATACGGTGTAAATGTGCCTTCTAACGTTTCTTCGGAAACAACGCATTTAAATTTGAATTAGTAGATAGTACTCTAAAATATGTCACAAAGCTCAATAGCAAAACAGAAGTAAGAATTGTAATGGATAAAATACGCAAATATTATAATTTCATTGACAAAGCGCGTGCGGTACGGAGTGCCGCAACCGTCGCAGAGTGCGAATTACCAATGAATAACGGTCGATCGGCAGTGTCTAAAATCGTGATTTGAATGTCATCCGGTTGAAAATATAACGAAGAATAATTATGAGGTCAATAGTGCGACACCGATTATTTACACGAAATCAACAAAAATGCAAGAATGCGGCACTGCGTGCCGCTGCGCGCCCGCCGGAGGGTTAAGTCCACCTGACACTGCGGGTGGCATGGTGCGTCCCAGCGCGTCCTCCGGGCGTCGAAGCCGAGGCCGCAGTGCGCGCGCCGGCCGCTGGCGCGCTGCCGCCGCCGCCGCTCGAAACAATCGAGAGCTAATTGCGCGTTATTGCCAGCGCGCTGTTCATGGAACAACAAATTCAAATGATGGCGACGCGGCGATTGGCGCAGAGCCCGACCGCTCGCTTCCAATCAGACGCCGCCACCGGCCAGGCCCGCCAACCTCCCTCCCCTCCGTCACCATCTCATCCCTCTCACCCGCTCTTCGTCCCTCCCGCGTGGTCACAACGCCCGACAGACGTAATCGGATGAGCGCGGGGTGGAGGGGGGGAGAGTGGGAAATATCGCTGGTCCACGCCGCACCAACTAGGTTAGTTGCGCGCTGGCATCACAGATTCGTAATGGGGGTGCTCCGCACATTGCTTTGGTGGTGACCCAGTTTTAACCAGTTGTAGGTGAAGCCCGAACGTTTTTGGCACGAATATTTAATAAAATGATAATTGCAATCCACACCACTTCCTTCGTGGACATCCTGCTATGTAATCTATTCGTCAATAATAAGTCTTTTCATACACGCTTTTTTCAAAATATTAGTAGATTTTTTAATATTAGGCTCATTCCATGTCAAATCGGCCAAAATTTCCCGACCATCTTCCAATTCGACTGAAACTTTTTAAATCGTTTTAGAATGACGAAACAACACTGAATATTGTATTTTTGGCATTAAATTTTACTTCCTTTTGAAAATTTTGAAATGTGATATTTTGCATGAGTTTCAGGGGGTATTATTTAAAAAACTAGTAAAGTATCTTCAAATTTGATTTTACTTTGCAATTTGCCTTATATTTCTAATGGGTACATCCCACCCTAAAAGTTTGATATGATAAACCCTAATTATAATGGCATTAATGATGCCTTATTAAGGCCAAAGTAAATAATTACAATTGTTTTTCAAAATTCATTTTCTCATATACTCCATCTCGGATTTTCTTCTTTTAGTCGTCGAATTGAAGCGGAGACATTGACGTTTATAGTAGTTAAAGAATCTTGATGGTAAATTTGAAATTAACAAAGTTATTACCAGTTAAAGTTACATTTTCATTTTTGCTTTTAATGGACTTTGGAGAATTACGCATTTATAAACGCTTATCATTTGTGAATCTTGCTTTCGTTATTTAGTGATTCATTTTCGTATATTTTAATTGTATCTGAAGCGTATTTTGGAAGGCAGAAACTTCTATTTATACCAGGTGACCCACCAATTGTGAGCCACACTCCTATCTTATTACTGGTTTACAACATCGAAAAGCAGTTTTCGGCCATCAATGCGGAATAATGGGGCAAGTAATGCGCTTTATAGATATTGTTTGTAATATTTTTAGTTTTGTGCGGTTGTAGTAGCCGACTTTCTGGAGAACTACGCATTCACAATTCAAGGCAGTGTACAAACATTATATTGGAACAATGCTCAAGCTATAAAAGCTCTTTTCGGTCAAGCGAAGAAACCAGTGTTTCAATCAATTTTGTCATAATATCAGACGATTTAAATTATAACACGGCAGCGTGTATTATTTCCAAATACTGCTAATTATTCTTGAAAACTAAAATTTCAAACCTGAATAAAATCTCTGCTATGATCGTTGGTTTTCCGTAGTTTCTCCGATCAACACGAGAATGCCGGAGCAATACCCTAACAATCGAGCCACGGATCCCATGCGATCTTTCCTTCCTCTTTTTTTCTCAGGTTTGAAATATTAGTTTTTAAGAAAAATTAAATAAATTTATTGCCAAAAAATACAATATTCAGAGTTGTTTCGTCATTCTAAAACGATTTAAAAAGTTTCAGTCGAATCGGAAGATGGTCGGGAAATGTTGGCCGATTTGACATGGAGTGACCCAGTAGAACGTTCAAAAAATGTGTCGTCAGTGGGATATTGGTTGCCCAATTATAAGCTATGTAGCACCAATAATAATAAAAAGGATGTGCTTTCGTAGCACCACGAGTTTTTTTTTACTTTTTATTTTCAAATGCAGTAAATAAAACTGACAAACTTCGCGCATGTCCGATTTTTATTGAAACTTCTGAAAGTTAAAAGTTTTTTTGACTCTCAATGTCTGTTATACATCAAGATATGCCCATAGCTTTCGACTATATATTATATATTATAAATTCAGCTTCACATACCAAATAAACATAGCACTAACTTCACATCCACAAGTCTTTTATTTTACGTTTCGGAGGCTGATTGCCTCCATCTTCAGAACTTCGGTAACAATTGAAACTAAGCAAAACAGTTCTCGATATTTTATAAGAGTTTGACCATATATTATAACTGCGTCATATGGTTGACTTGTCGTGTTTCCATTTTATTCTCCTTTCCTGACCTTGATAGTACCAAAAGGCGAAGCATGTTGGTGTCAACATGGTGTAAAGGGTCATTAAGTGTAAATGTGTTGTGGTGGCTCGGGGCATCAGACACAAGAGAGTAGGAAATTAATGACACTACAATGATAAATTAAATGTCACTACAGTACTTCTGAACGGGAGGTCCCAGGGGTCCAGTCCGGACGGTGGCAGGGTTTTCGACACTAGCTAGGTACCGCCGCTGTCTGGAGGAGAATTCTAGTGGCCACCTGCTCTAATCGGGTGTTTCCCGTGGTTCATCCGATCAACACCAGGAGAATACCGGAGCAGAATCTTAAAAACAGGCCACGGAGGGTGCGCGATCTTTCCTTTCTACTCCTTCTCCTATCTTCGCTCCTTAATTACAGACATTTACATACAATACGCTACCCATATTTCGGGAGCTTAGAGCTTGTCCGGTGTAAGACAGTGTCCCGCTGTTAGGAGATACCTCATAGGGAAAATCCAGCAAGCCGACGTATAGGTCTCAAGGTAGCAAGGCGCCAAATCTCACTATCCAGAAGGGGAAGATCACTGACCCCCCCCCCCGCAATAAAGCATGCACTACACTAACGGGACTAATGACCTTAGCAGTTGATACGTCGAAAATACGAAAGCATCCCCGTACTATTGCTTCTCTTCTGATTTGCATCTACGCTTTCCTTCCGTTAGTTGTTCTTCTATCCTTGTTCTTCTGTCTTCAATATCAGCACTTGTATATTCACTCTTCTCGCCTAAATTACTGAAAATGACATCACCGTCCCTCTCCACAATTTCAATTTGTCTCACTGTCACTCATATTAAAATGTCTGTTGTGACATATTGTTTCCAGTCTACTCGTACCTTCTGCCCCATGTCTTACTATCCCTTCCATCATCACCGCCTCCCTTCAACATCATCACAACATGCCTTATCACCTCTGCATCTACAGCCAAGTGCACAAATCCATCTGCCATCGGAATTACAGCCATATCTCAGCCTTTGTTTCCATCATTCCTTCACTTGAGCATTCATCTCTACCTCCGCTGCCGTCCCTCTACCATCTGAATAGGGATTCATACTACGAGTTTTCAAACGTTGCCCCTCAAGGCCCGTCTTCACGATGGAATATGTCACTGTATTTCGCGACGTTCTCTGTTGTGCCGCCAATATCGTATGATCGCGACCTTATCAAGCAGTGCTTGCGATCATGCGACTTCTAGCGGTACGACGGAGAAAGGCGCGTAATGCCGTGTGATATTCGATTGTGACCTTAGGGGCTTGAGGGGCAGAGTTAGAAAAATCGCACTATATTGAGGAGTTTGAGGAACTTTACACTGTATTGGACAATGTAAAAAAATTAGGAAAATCGCACAGTATTGAGTTTAAGGAAGTGTCGAAAATGAAGGACTTTTATATATTAATCTACGTAGGACGAACTGAGGGCGAACATAAATGGGCAACCAGGTTGGCATCAAGTATCACCAAACAGAGGCCACCTGGGCTCATTAAACTTGATTTTATGAGCTCAATGTGGGATCGGAATGTTTCTTGGGTCATGTTCTACGAAATGAGACCTTTCTGGATCTTGTGTTATATTTTTTTTCGTTTTAGCTGTTTGTCTCTACTACCGCCTCCCTTTCGATCGCCTTCTCTGCTTCCATCATATATACCACCGTCACCCCTTCCGCCATCTTTACCGCTTTCATCCCCTCCATCGTTTCTACCACCCATTTAACCAGTACTGCCTTTTACAACTCATCCACCTCTCCCTCCAACACCCACCAGGCCTTTTCTGCCTTTAAAAACTTCTACCACACGTTTCATCTCTACCTCCAATTCCCTCCCTTCCACCTTTCCACCCCCAACCCCACCGCCTTCTGCTCTTCCCACCACCTCCCCCAGCACAAAGCGACCACGCTGCCTTTGCGGCCGGCTTTGGAACTTCGCAGCTTTTGAGGCGGCCAAACAATGGAAGGCGCTCGGCCACCCCCTACATCGTTCATTTTTCGAACTCCCCCACTCCCTCGAACTTAGGGATTATTGTGATTCCGCTACACGAGATACACTCTTCGTCAAAATACAAAACCCCCGGTTCAGTTTTCAACCCGAAAAACAGTTCGATTCTAAATAGATTGAGAGATTAAAGATTCATCTGTTTTAAAGAATTGAAATCAATAGAGATAGAAAATAGAAAATAAGTCATACACAACTTGTATCAATAATCTACGTGAACAACACTCATACAAAAATGACGACGAAGAAGAAATTTCCCGTGCATGAACACACATTTGAAGCATCGTATTTATTATAAAACAGACATATCAATTCAGTAAAGCAGAGGTATCAACTACAAAGTAGTAAACTACTTTGTGGATGATACCTCTGCCTTCCTGAATTTACAATCATGGAGTACCACAATATCTCTGCCGCCACCGCGGAATTCAGGGATATCAAATTGCGTCCGAACCAGCTGTTTACCCGCCTGGGAAACCCAGCACTCCTGCTTGCACAGGTCACTTCCCCTGATTCCGCTCGTATTTCTCCTCTAAATCCAGAGAACGATTTACGTGAGCAACTTGTAGCAGAGTAGCTAGTAAGTACCAAGCGTGTTCGAAATCTTGGTTGCTTGTTACGAAAGTGTTCGTTTGATGTTTTCTACCAAACAACCGTAATTTTATATTACTTTTTTCCCGTGTATGAAGATGAGTCCACATCTCAGCGTTGTGAATTATTTGCTTCTTTTAATTGTGTGTTATATTTCCTTTCTGTTATTTCTTGAATACAGCAATAATGTAAAATAATTCAGTCATTTCTACACGCGGACATCTTATAACAGAAAGAATATTTGTTAAGTCTTTTAATCTGAACGTACGAAGTTAATGCAGATACAGCTCTCTTAAGGAATTGCGATTACAAAATCAGAATCCTTTCCAAGAAAAACGTATAATTTTACTCTCACATGACAATTTGAAATATGACTGATATGTTTCTTTTTAATGGATTATTTCATTACTTTAGTAGAGGACGAAATGGGAATTAATATCTCTTTTGGAGCAATAACTGTCAACTGACTAATGCGAAAGTCTGTCACGGGCCAGGTACTCAGTGACGTACCGACACACCGAAGCAATTTATTTAATCTTTAACCTTAAATTTAGCGGCAGTTACTGTTGATGAAGTGCGCAGTCAACTGTAGCAAGCTAATTACCTTTTCCGTTCCCTTGACATGATCATTCCTGGATATTTCTATTCCAATATATTCCATTCCATTTTATTATAGATAAAATATACTTTATTCAAGAACATTCCTCCGCCTGCGTATTCGAAATCATCGAGGAAGTAGATACGTATTCGGCAGATTAATTGATTGATTCATAATTCCAGCCGCGTCAACGGCTAACATCGGTATTGTTGTAAGTGTAGTGCTTGCATTTTACATTCTCGCCCTTACTTTGTAAGAAAAGAAAGTATTGCAATCCTGCAGTAGAAAACAGCAAATTTTCGCCCGAAAATCTCCTAAAACCGAAACCTGCCAACGAAAAAGTGGATAAATCATGGTCATATACAGAGTAAATTACTTACACAGGCACTGAACTTCTAATGCTTCTTAATACGAAATGTGAAGAAAGAAATGTTAAAGAAATTGTGGAAAGAAAAACCACTCTATTGACAATATCTAAAAAGAAAGGACAAAGCGCATATCATTCAAGATTACTTATTTGGATTAAAAGAGGAGAAATGACGCCAGGATCAGAAGCAATGGTAATAGATGTGTAAGCAAATTTTGTGCATTAAGTTGACTAAACTGGTAGGTAATTCAAAAGACTTGCAAGTGCAAGACTTTTATTAAAATTTTTATTCAGACTGTTTCACATACAATTTCTAATACATAAATGAGTTAAAAGTTAAAAAGTTAATAGTTAAAGAAAGTGTTTTTAAGAAAGTTTAAAAAAAGTTAGAGGTTCAAGAAAAAAAGTTAAAAGCTAAAGAAAAAGTTTAAAAGGTTAAAAGTTAAGAAAAGAAGAAGAAAAAGAGAAAGAGGCTTTTAATTGGGACTGCCCTGTTCTTCTGCACGAGGGACGAGTGTGGAGCCTGTGACGCGAGTGCTGCTCCGGTCCTGCTGCTGCTGCCGTTGGTGCGGTGAGGGCGGGGGCCATAGATCTTGTCAACGATCTCTCTGTACTCGTGCGGGGCGAGGTAAGGCCTGGCCGTGTGGGGGAAGTAGCACGCCGCGCTCCCGGTGATGGCTTCAGCTATGATGCGTTGTCTGAGTTTTTTCAGCTTATAGCCATTCGAGACCTTTAGGAGCGCAGCGTCGCTTCCGGGCTACCATTCGCCCAGGGCACCCACCACCAGCGGTATCATTTCGGCGGAGGCGTAGCCGGCGCTGAGGAGAGCTGCACGGGAGGCACTGTATTTACTCTTCCTCGTACCTCTCCTGCAGCTTACCGGCGCGCGCCGCCACTAACGTTGCATCCACGATGATGGAGTGTAGGCCCCGCGCGAGAACGAGATCCGGGCGCTCGCTATCCACCACTACCTGGTTTTCTTTAAGGACCTTCCATCCACTCGCCACTGCGGCCTCCTTGTAATGCTCGCAGATGTTGGTGTAGTGAGCGTGCCACAGCGCCGAGTTGAATCGGCACCCATTCGTGGAACCAATAATATGTTAAAAGAGTTCAAATTACGCCTCCGAAAAAATTTGGAAACGCTGCTAATTGCCAAAAACAAGACCAATGCCATTAATTCCTGATGTGTGCCAATCCTTACGTATTCATTTGGGGTAGTACACAGGAGAATTTTTCACATTGTTCAAAACCTCAGTCTTGGAGACATTTTTTATTAGTTTCAGTGAATTGAAGTAATATAGGATCGTAGCTTCTGGCAAAAAATATTACATTCTAAGTTAGTATTCATGGCCGGATTAATTTTAATAAATAATAATTCTAAGACCAATCCGCCGCTAAAGTTAGGTTCTATAGAGAGAATTTGAGGATTCTGAAAATCAATAATATGTCCTTGATTGATTCTATGGGCTGTTACGGAGTTTTATAACTCTGTTCTGTGCTTCTTGTATTGAGCACAATGGGTTGTTATATTGTTTTGATGTTCTTTTACTCTACGGCGCAGCCTCCTCCAGCTCTGTCCTATATATTTCAAGTTACACTAAAAAAATTTTAATGCATAGACTGTATTAACTCTCACTTGGAAACAGAATCTTTGAAATGACGAATAACTACTCTGAATTTGTTTCGTCACTTGGTTATTGATCTTTTGGATACAAGGAAAAGTAAGTGTTATCTTATCTTCATCCGAGATAGATTTATGATCTTCTGTTGTATTATTAGTATGCAAACAAGATCTCCTCACCAACTAATTTAAGTTTTGGCATACAAATTTAGAAATAAAATTAATTGGGTGAGAATTCCTAATCAATAATTAAAATATTTTTTCCAGATTGGCTGGACGGAAAGTACTATCAGATACTGCAAATACCCTATCAACAAGGTTTTTGACAATGGAGATTTTCATTGAAGTCGAGTGATTTGAGTTGCAATTTAGAATTATGCTGGCATAGGTGGGCTTGGTATACCAATTTGTTATCCAATAATCAAGAAATCTATGCATGGTAAAATCAAAAAAAATTGATCATCAAGTCCTCTTAATTTTCTGCAGTAAATTTTAAATCCTGGTAATAGGAATTGAATTTATCATAAATTGTGCTTACTTGATTATATTTTACAACAATCAATGTATCATCAACATATCGGGTACAGAACATGACATTGACTTGAGAAAGTAACTGGGATTCCAACTTCCTCATTGCAACTCACAAAGAATTTAACTTAGTACCCCACCAATGGGACATCCGTCATTTTGATAAAAGATTTTCCCATTAAATAGGAATGTTGTATTTTTGAGTATTGAGCTGCGGGCCAACAAAATTTATTTTTTTAGGATGGATAAAATCAATCCTATCATGAACACCAACTTTTTTTGTTTGTATATTTGTATATTTGAGTATTTGTTTATTTATGATCTCAACAATCAGAGAGGCATTAGGTCACCTATTATGACTGTAGTATGAGTTTCAAATTGGTGCAGTAATTCAATCCTCCATTATGGACAACGATTTTTGCTAGCAGACATTTGCATCAACGATAATAATAAACTTAGTGTGCAAACTGTTAGCACAGAAAATTAAGCAAAAATGAAACGCCAAATAAGGAATTGAAAGATTTGTTAACCCTTGTTTAAAGCAACAAAAAAAGTTTTGAATTCGACAGGTGTGTGTTAGAATGCCAGTTAGAATCCCACTTTAGAATGCCAACTATGACGTAAATGGGGTGCATATACTGTAATAACTTTGTGAAAAAGTACCTCACTAACATGATTCAACATCCGCAAAACAAAGTATTTCATTCTCGGCGCAGAAAGGAAAGATGAAAAAAGGATTTACGTTATGTGAAATAAAACAGCGGACTATGTAAATCACAGCAGGAAAGAAAGAGTGTTTTATTCAACTATTGAATATCGTAATATTTTCTGTGAGAACAAGTGGAATAAAAGGGGGGAAGGTGTGGAAAACGAAAAAACAGAACTGATGCGTTCTAAAAAGGCAAATAATTCTTTTCCAAGCTCCCACGTAAAAGAGAGATGATAAAAAAGACTGGTACTCCATCCAACGACTTCGAACAATGTGATTAAGAGGAAGAATACGGGACACAGAGATGCCACTTTTTTTTCTGGCTGTCCGTTCCACCTTCTGAAGCCTTGTTAAATTACGTCCTCTGTGTCCTCATTAGAATCGATCCCCTACACAAAGGACCAAGAGTTACAGAATGCATTTGGCTCCGGCTCCACATGACGGAATATCTGTCGCATCTATCTTTCGAAATGGCTTACAATTATTTTTGACATTAAGCTGCGACTCAAGGACCAGAGTTAACGGATGTTGAAAGTTATCACTGATCAAAGAGGAATATTTTGGGTTTTCATACTTAAAGATGGTAGAAATTTAGGATTTTGATTCATGTAAAAAATTTGATGCTGTATCAACGACTTTAATCCTATTGTTTCTTTTCCAATATAAAAAATGCCTGACGTTTCGATCAAGTGTAACTTGATCGAAATGAACTTTACTGTTACCCATCTCAAAAATACCCTCATTTTTCTCGTCAAAATTCTTTCGAATAACTAATTTTTTTAGATACTTCTTTCGGTCCTTCCACTCTAATTTTTGTTCATCCAAGCGCATTGTTCAATTCAGTTCATTTAATCTCATTTCTCCCCAGTAAGTAAAGCCCTGATGAATTGAAAGGACCCAAAAACATCGTTCTTATTTTCAAACAAACTCTGACGATCCGAAACTGTAACGTTTCTTCTCTTTCTCTTTATTTTCTTTCGTTTAATCTGGCCCCACGTTGTGGTGCCATTGTAACCTTATTTGAACTGTAACTGTATTCTTATTTATTTATTTAGTGCTGATTCCTTCCCATATGTATACTTTCGCCCCAAAATATTATGTTACAGAAAATTTATATCAAGCGGGTCGTGGCCGGTTCCATACGGAAAACCCATAAACTATAATTCAACTTTGCAGGACAGCCAGGTTCCTAACTACAAAACAATAAAACACATTTGTGTGAGAGAGCACAAACTCGGTTGGCAGTCTTGCCTTCCGACGTTTAATTTATTAAAATATATATAGATCCCTTGAGCTACGTATGGTGGTACACTCAACAACTCCTCATCAGCATGCATTACACAAAGAAATCATCACAGAAATCGCAATAACCTGTAAACACAACAAAAAATACTAACATTCAAAACACATAAATAATAATAACCATTTTTTAATTTTCTACTAGGAATTCCTTTCTCTATTTATTTCTCAAGTTCACCTTAATATCTCTATATTTTCTCATAACCAATGAAATTTGCCTATTATTTAAACATTATGAATGACATTTGAAAGATCTTTGACCTTTTTATTGCAAAATTTAACATCTGAGTACTACTATAGGCATCCATTACTAATTGTTACTGACTCTATTGGTCTTGTGCAACCATACTGGACTTATACTGAAAACAACAAAACTGTGTGCACTTTCCGTGTTCCTTGCCGTCTGCTTCAGGTTTTGAAGTAACACCATGCCTCCTGGGCTCCGAATCTTCACACGCTCCCCGTAGACGCTGATCTGCTCGCGAGCAACTATTCAGTGTCTTCGCGCTCTATCCACTTCAACATTCATTACATACACAACATTCATTCATATGTCTTTCACAATCCAAATTTCTAAACACGAAATGTTTTCCACGCAAAAGATTAATATGGTTTCTATCGCACTTTTACTTTGTGAATCATTACTAACATGTCCTACCGAAACTTAGAGTTTTTCTAGTCAAAATGTTTTCACTCGACACATATATCTCCCACCAAAGCTGACTCACGAATCACAATCCAAATTTGTAAACACGAAATGTTTTCCACGCAAAAGATCAATAATGTTTTTATTGCACTTCCACTTTGCGAATAATTACTAACATGTCCTACCGAGACTTAAAGTTTTTTTTCAAAAAATGTTTTCACGCAATACATGTATTTCCCACCAAAGCTGACTCACGAATCCATATACATTTTTTTCTCTTTCATTGTCGTTGCCTCCTATCTCCATTCTTTCAAAACAAACACCGGCGCCACCATTATTGTTCAAGTATTGTTACTAATACATTTTTCCGTTTTCCACTATTTTTAACAATAACCCTGCCACAATGTTCAAGATTCCCCATTTGGTCTCAATGTCTCTGGTTTATATTCAAAATGTGCATTTTCGATCCCCATCACGCCGAAAAATGCAAATTTCCACATCATGTATTTTGCACTTCACGTCGTCTGTTCTGCATTGTCATCTTACATAATGAAAATTGTTAAAATTAAAAGTATCTGATCCTCTACCAGCCTTGTATGGGTTTCACTAATTTATCGCAACTGAACTAAATCAACCTACAATACTTGTTATAGCATAAATCACTGGTTTCATTTTAACATCTTCTTCTTCTTCATCTTCTTAAAAAGTCTAAGACTTGTTCCTTTCCAAGAATTATAACGAGTCTTTCCATCTTCTCCTTGGTCTACCAACTTCTCTTCTTCCCCTCGGCCTTTCGTCCCTAGCAATCCTCACGATTCTTTTCTCCTCCATTCTCTCAATATGATCGTTCCATTCCTTTCTTCGGTCTGCTACCCATTATGTAATTGGCTTAATTTTACACACTTCCCTAATGTTTCTGTTTCTTTCTTTATCCAGGAGAGTGTGATTTGTAATTTTCCTTAGCACTCTCATTTCAGCGACCTCAAGTTGTTGTTGGGTACGTATTGTTTCGCTTCTTGTTTCTGCTGCATATGTTAGTATTGGTCTAATTATTGATTTATATATTCTAACCTTCGAGTCCTGCTTCAGATGTTTATTGTACCATATTGAGTAGTTGAGACAGCCAGCGATCCTATTACCCTTTATTATTTGCTCTTTGATTTCTTTCTCCGTTTGCCCTGAGCTTGTTAAAGTTATTCCCAAATACTTGATCTCTAGAACTTGTTCTATTATTTGACAGATTTTAACATCTTAAAAAATGTTAATTTCTCGCATCCGAAGTTAAATCCTTTTTGATTCATTTTCTTGAAAATGTTATAATAGCGCAACCCGTGGTTCAATTTTAATGAAACCAACACTGAAATTCTTCTCAAATTGATATCTATTTAACCAATCATGTCTATTTGTGCGCATTTTAAATAAACTAAGATATTACTTCCGCGCAACGCGGCTTTCTTCTGTTTTTTCCATACCCTGTTCATGCATATCGTTGCTGCTTTACTATAGTCCGTTCAAGCTATAAACATATGCTATAAACATATACATTTAAATATATGCTAAAAACTCATCGGGATTCTTACTATCATTCCCTTAATAATCCTGAATCATTACAAAACTGACCTTCCGACGAGCCGAAGAAAGCTCCAACGATCTGAAAAATTATGCAAGCTGAAATGCGTTTTGATGAGAAAAAAATATTTAGCAAACTAAAAAGAACTCTGGCGTAAAGAATAGGCTTTTATCGAACAGAAACCAACTATGATAAGCCGAAAACAACTATGTTTTAAAATCCGAAATTTGGTTGCTAAGTTTCAACGATCTTTAATAATAGAAGAGGAATGAAGTATACAGGATGTCGGGGGAGGAAACGTCGAAACATCGAAAATAAGCTCTTAAGACAATTCTAGGCATAGTTTGTCTTATAAACTACGTGGATATTCCGAATGGTTGAGCAGCAATAAGCACGCAAAGGTGGTTTAAAAAATTAATTTCTAGGCAAAAATTTGCATTATAGAAGCATATAAACACTCCAGAAACATATAAATTGTCTTTTATTTACAAAAGAAATGAATATATTTATTCAGAAAGAAAAATTAAGCGAGAAATAAAAATGCACCCAATTAACACATTTCGACTGCTATTTTCTTTCTCGCTTAATTTTTCTGTCTGAGCGAATATACTCATTTCTTTTGTAAATAAAAAACAATTTATGTGTTTCTGGAGTGTTTGTATGCTTCTATAATGCAAATTTTTGCCTAGAAATCAATTTTTCAAACCAATTTTTGAGTGCTCATTGCGGATCAACCATTTGGAATATCCACGTAGTTTATTAGACAAAACATGCTTAGAATTGTCATAAGAGCTTATTTTCGAAGTTTCGACATTTCCTCCCCGGACACACTGTATAGAAATAGATTTCATGCGTTGTTTTTTCATTGTTGGCGTTTATTTGAGCATGGAGCCTTTTCGCAAGCATTGCGGTCATCTGCAATGCGATTCTGAGTCGGCTGTGGGCCTCCGTCCAGACAAGACAGCAATTACCTCAAATGTATTTTTATGATGCAAACATCGTAATCTCCGCACCATTTCCTACCAAATTTGCGTATACTTTTTTTGTTATTTAAAGTCGCATCAACTTCTAGGTCATTAGCGACCACTATTGGATTTCTACGTTATGATATCTATGAAGATGAGACGATATGGTGATGATAGAGGGTGGAAGGACGAACACAACCATGGCCGAGACGGGACTCGTAACAGCGACCCCTCGGTCCGAGATTGCTACGGCACTACTGCTTTAACGATCTCGGCCACCAGTCCGGCGTATATAATTATTACTCCTCTAACTTACAACTAAAGATGTGAGTCCGATGTATGAAATACCTTCTATTTTTATCCACATAATTGTCTTCGTAGACTTGGGCAAGCTATTTCTGAAATATCTATTAACTTTCACTGATTTACTTCATTAATTCCGTTGTCCTACTGATATTAATTTTATCAATGTGATAATTTATTTTACTTTATTTTGTCCTGCTCTGCTCATAATTTTTTTAAAATATTATCATGATCTTTCTTTTATTTTGCTCATGGGTCTCGACATACAACTTGTTACGTTTTTACCTGCCATATGTGGACGTGCAGTTCTGTACAGAATTGCGATTTCTGGTAGTTCTGTTTATTGAAACCAATTATTAAATTGGCAACTAACTACAAATTATCAGCCCTTTATTTTTCAATAATAAGAATTTAACATTTTTTCTAATGCTATTACAATTAATACGGAGCTCATCAATGATCTGATCTAATTTTCGTATGTTCAATAATTAAAGTTCGTACGGTTTCGATTAAAGTTCATGGGCTCAGTGTGATGATTCTCAGACACCCTTCGCATCTTCTGGCTTGATACCGTCTGTCGAATGTCCTCGCTGATGTCGCTCTTATCGCATTTTTGTCTAATGTCAAGATAGGTTTGCAAAGGTTCCCGGAGCTTTCTGACAAATTTTGTAATTTTATCAAAATCAATAATAGCGAGTAAATTATTTTGAGAGCGCGACTTGCTCCGCCTGTGCTTCGGATAAACACCTACACCCGACTGTCTGTCTTCAGTTCTACTTGATAACAATCATCCCCGTATACGGATCTATCCTAATATAAATTCACTTAAATGGAGACTCTTAAATGAGGACCTTTCTGATGATTTTGTACCACTCTTTTAAACAGCGGAAAAAAATTCATGTCCTGCGGTGCTACAATAGGCGGCGGCGATACACGACTGCTTGCTTCAGTTTCGAGCTTGATGTTGCTTGAGATTCCGCGGGACAAAGCGTGTGGTGTTCCGCGTAGGCGGCGGAGGCCTTAATGGGAAAAATTCCCACAAGGCGACCTAGAGAGGGGCCGGAGCTCGCAGGAGAAAATCACTGCCACCTCCCACTATAAAAATGTACTACATTTACGGAACTCGTATATTTCTGTTGGACCAGGAGATATGTCTCAGTGCATCAAATGATGTCACTACAGCCTCTCTCACTGGGAGGTCCTAGGTTCGAATCCTGACGGCGCGGCGGCAGGATTTTCGACACTAGCTTCAGTCGCTGTCTGGAGGAGAAGTCTAGAGGCCGGCTGCTCTGATAGGGCCAGACGAATGCTGGAACAGTACCCTAACAATCGGGCCACGGACCGCGCACGATATTTCCTTCCTCTTCCTTGTCCTATCCTCACCCGTTACACACACACACACACACACTAACATGCACTACATTGCCACACATGCCTGGAGACCAGTAGAGCTTTTCCCGACTGGAACGGTGCCCACCTGGTGGGCGATACCTGGTTGCGTGTAAAACCCCGCTAGTCGACGGTAGGTCGGCGCCGGATCTCGCCATCCAAAGGGGAAAGATCACCGCCACTATCCGAAAAAAAACACGCACTACACTTACGAGACGAATGACCTTTGTAGTTGACGCGCCCGGAATCACAAACAATCAATCAATCAATCTTTCTGTTGTTCCAACCTTCTGATCAACGAATGCTGTCACTTACCCACCTCGCCAGTATGTAGTACCATTCGGTTAACACGTAAGTCTCCGACTCCGAGACGTGGGAACTTCCTCTTTAACCGTGATCTTCACGCAGCCAACGGAGCGGTCATCACCGCTGCTTCCATTTTCCCCCGGGCGCTGGCTGCCGGCCCCCATGACGATGAAACTGCCTCCATTTCCACTTCGCATCGCCACAGGTTTGCCGCCACACACACACACACTGATGCACGACCCGGTGCGGGCAACGATCCAGTACACGCTGTTTACACTATACCTCACTCTCGGCGATGTGTACACGCCCAAAGCCCGAGAAGCACGCACACATCACTCCGCGGAAGTCAGGCCCTGAGAAAACATTACTTCTGACTCCCTGGCTCTGCCCATGCATTGTTTCTCTACCGCCCCGAGCTTTTATATATCTGCCTAATATTCAGGCCCGAGTTAAGGCACGGGCCAGAAGGGCTCGAGTACAGGGTCCCCAATTTAAAGGGCCTCCGATTATTCTTAAAAAAATTGTCAAAAATTTTTTAAAAAACTTGTAAAAAATGATGTACAATTAAACTATACTCGAAATATTGGCATAACGAAGAGATGTGTTGTTTATCATTGAATAATATGTATAATGTAGAATGTTGCTGATTGACGCGAGAATGTCACTCAGGCTTCTGAATTTTAGATTTTTTAACACAACTTGTTTTTAAATTGGCAGGGGGGAAGATCAGTAAAAGTGAGTGTAGGGGCCCCCAAATTAACTTCGCTTTGGAGGCCCTACGGCCCCCAAAGCTGTTGAAACGGCCCTTCTAATAGTCGCTCTATTAATTTATCCCTCTACTTAAAATACACCAAGGTAGGTAGTTAGTAGTCCCGATTACACAAGCAAAAATAAAATACTAATGACCTAGCTGTCGATGCGACTTTAAATAAACCAAAAATGTAAAATAAAATAAAAAAAAAATAGGGTTATTACATTTACAATTATAATAATTAGCAAATGAAATCACAAAATATAAAATGCAAAGGGGGATTAATATAGATGCATTATTACAGACCAATAGCAAATGAAATTACTGAAATGCAATGGGGGAGGGGGTTAATTTGCATGATAGATACATTTAACATTATATTAGTTATAGACCAATAGTAATTGAAATTACAAAATATTAAGTTATTTTGACAAATAAAGAAAGCATATATTACAGAATTGCAATAGATACATTTAGAAAAGTAAATAGAAATAGCAATTAAAAAACAATAGCAATGATATTACAAAAAGTGGAAAGAACTAAACTTGAATAATTATGCATTCAGAGAGACACGAACATTTCCTCTTCAAACAACATGTCTATTATAACGAACTATTTTAATGTTAGGTGCATCTATTTTGTAAATGAATACCCTCGTTGCATTTGACAGTTAATAGTTACTGTAATTTCATTTACAATTGACCTGCAATAAATATAATATTAAATGTATCTATATTAATCCCTCCTTTGCATTTTATATTTTGTAATTCCCTTTCCTACTAGTCTTTACATTAATACCCCCTTGTATTTCGTATTTTGTAATTTCATTTGCTAATTATTATAATTTTAAGTGCATTAATCCGCCATTTTGTCTTATTTTGTATTTATTTAAATTTTATTTTGTTTATATCAGTAGACTGATGATGACGGCAAAAACGTCGAAAGCCGGCTCCCTAAATAAATGTGTTCTGTTGAAGGAAATAACTTCCATTATTTTTGTGATGTTTCAGCACAGGAAGATACCATCAAGAAGCTCTAGTAATTATTATTTAATTTGTATTCATTTAATTCACCATCTATTTGTAAAATACCTACCTTCATAAGCTTCAAGACCCCAAAGCAAGCCTGAAATATGAGGGAATACAAGACCTAATGTATTATTTTATTTTGACATAAAATCAATTATTGTTCAAACTAGAATAAGTCTAAAGGTATTCATGTGAAGGTACTTTGTGTGGCCACACAAAACTGCTTTGTAACCATGTATTATTTATACGATTCTATACATATTTACATTTTTTGAGTATTTTTAAATATTGAGCATGTTATTTAATTTTTCAGATTTTAAAATCTTTATAACTTTTAAATACAGCCTTCTAACTGCTTGTATTATATATGAAAATACTCAGACAATATTGTAAATTTAAGATTTGGTTATAAACATCAAAGGTATAACCTCTGAAACTTAAAAAATGGTAAAACCATTAAATATTTTATACTGTGTATTTCTTGGATATAGTTCCACTGGCTGCTCCTGGATAGCGCCTCAATCGGGGACTTTCACTCCGTTGAAGTTTTGTAAGTTCCTCACGGAACATTTATATGTATATCTTTGAAAACAACCAGATTGGTCATTTTGTGTATACTCATAAGAACTCCGCTTCAGAAAATAGTTCGTGCGGAAGTTCACTACAATCAAGAAAGTATAAAACGGGGCTGAACCAATACCACCTAGATACCAGGCCTCACTACTCTGTAGTGACGTCATCAGCTAGAGGCCGGCTAAGGCCTGACTCCAACTACCGCGCACGCACTCGGCAACTTGAAATCATTTGCTAGGGTTTAAGTAAATGGATTCTTTACACTATATGTCATATAGGTCATAGATTAATAGCAAAATATATGACACAATCGAAGTAAATGTAAGTATCATTCGTACCGATAGTCGGTACCTCATGAGTTTTCGCGGTTTACCCGGACTACCTGTCACTACACAGTTTATACCTGTGACAGCTACATATGAGTAATAATTAAATATTTATTTCTAATGGTTGTGTATACCATGTAGTTTTGTCACATTTGTATATTTTGTAATATACTGTATTTCTGTAACTGTGTTCGCCAATGACCTATGTGTTTCTAAGGCGACCTTAAATAAACAATAGAAAAACAGAGTCCATACTGCTTTATTCATGTCTTTAGCAGAGACAATATTTTGACTTACGACATAACCACAACTTTTTGCAACCTGTTGATTGTGTCATCAGTGAATTAACCTCTTCCCTCGTAGTTTTCCCATCACTTTGTTTAATAGTAAAAAGTGTTTGTTTCAATTTTCTCAGTCTCACCCCCATTCGCTTTGGAATGTTGCTTGTTTGAATGTTGTCACTAACAATCGACCGCATGGGTCCTTTCCTCTATTGTTCTCACCCACCATACTGTTCTCTCATCCGCAGCACGCATTAACATAATTATACAGTTTACATTACATTGCCAAGTCCAGTATCTCACCTATTTTACATTCACTATGTCCCTATGTCCGTTATACGTGATTACCATTACACTGCTGTTACTTATGACTATCTGATTCGCCTCCTTTCCATACTCCGTCTAGCTTACTCGCTCGTCGGCGTACTACTCAATTATTCGCTCTGTTGCAGCTAACCTTGCCAACTTTTCCCGTACTTACATTTCTACGCATATGTTCACGTGTCCATCAATTATTTCTCTAACATCGTTCCTGTTTATTCCACGGTGTTATATATTCAGGTGTGTTCACTCCCAGTCTAAAACAGAAGCTTATGTGAGGCTAGTTCTCACAGTTCTCTCGTATAAGTGCAGCAATATTTGGGTCCCATTTGGGCAAGGTCGTGATTGGTCGTGATCCATTCGACAGGTCTGTGGCCAGCTGATTTCGAATTTCAAATCAGTGATTTGTAGTTTCGCGGTGGAAAAAAGTCTGGAGCAAACAGTTACTAAAATGGGTAGGAAATGTTTTGTAAAACTGTGTAATGTCACAGTTTAAGATGTCATCTTAAGATGTATATTTTCCACCGTAACCCAAACCCTACGGACAAGCGAGGAACTAGCCTCAAACTGACTTCAAAAAATTTTCCCCAAAGGCGGCTAGTTGACACACGTTTATATCTTACACCGTGGTTTATTCATCTTTCAACTATTCAATGTTTCACATGAGTCACAATGACTTCAGCCTAGTCATTTATTTACACTATTTGCATCTTTCTACGTCCAATTCTCCCGCATTCTCGTTCGTACACACCTCGCTCACGTGTTTTTTCATTTTACGCTTAACACCAATAATGTTTACTCACTTTTTACAGTTCAGTACTTCATCCGAGGCCTAGCCATTACCCCTTTCACTGCTAACGACGCACCCGTGCGTCAAGCTTTGCCGTACCCGCAGTGCTAATGCCGCACCGGTGCGTCGCGCTGCCCTTTCGGGTTCTCGTGTCCGTTGTTAGATCGCGTTCGAAGTTAGGCTATTGCCACATGGGTCCTATTCTGGACACTTTGAAGTTTATTTTGGTGCCTACTAGATAGCGTTTCATAGCCTTTGTTGCGAGATTTTTCACGTGTTGTGGAAGGGATGGGATGCTTGAACCGCGGACCGTCCTGGAGCCCGCGCGCGGCTCCGGCCAAACGCGCGCAGGTCAAAATATTATTGCAGTATCCTCATAAATCCTTTTGTATATTCACCCTCCTTGTTTACTTCAGCCATAGAGTAAAAAGGTATATCTTTACTCTATACTTCAACGCATTTTCGAGTTCTGCGGAAAAACAAACGGCAAAATATCCACGGAGACGCTGTAATTGTGTGGGCGGCCAGAAAACAAAGAAAATAATCATGGGCGCAGAATGTCAAGTAGGACTGTGCGTAAAACCATGCTTTAAAATTTATCACACACAGAAAAATGTTTATTAAAAGAAAACAATAAACAAAAGAAAAATAACATGTAACAAAAATACACATATAAACAAAAACATTAAAAATAAAAAACACAAAAACAATACTTTTAACTTCGTCAGTGCTGGTCCAAAGTCAGAGTCTAAAAGAAGGATGAAAAGTAAGTGTTTTTGCGATACCTGGAGACAGGATTTTTATATAATTACATATTTTTGTCTTTCTACTTACCGTTCTCAAAATTGTAATCTTGGCGAATAATAGCCCTCCTAAAACTATCGAATTTTTTCGTTACATATTTTTACATATTTAGTACTATATTACATATTTGACATATTTTGCTGTTTACACAATATTTTTTCTTATTTTATCAGTTTTCTGCAATTTAATTCCAATTTTTTTTTGTGAAAAGATGTATTTTTAATCAGCATTTTTCCTACATTTTTGGGGAACTCTAGGTGTCCAAAATATCATTGACACCGTTTTTTGTGATCGGTAACCTTAATTTCCGAGAAAAATTTGCGATCGCCGACATGTAACACTTCGATGAAGATTTTTTGTTGGTAGTAGATCTCACCAGCTTGTGCAATGAATTTTTATTTAATAAACTGTCAAACACAATTATCTTTCCTTAGCGTATGATATTCTCATACAAAGAATTAGAAAGCTTTGAAAATGATACTTTGTAAGTATTTTCCAAAATCAAAACTTTATAGGGTGCTACAACAATGTATACAAATGTATAATAAACACTAAAATAAATGCACAGAAACGTTGCAGTCAGTTTCAAATTATATTGAAAGTC
This sequence comes from Acheta domesticus, assembly GCA_031308135.1. NCBI lineage: Eukaryota > Metazoa > Arthropoda > Insecta > Orthoptera > Gryllidae > Acheta > Acheta domesticus. The sequence continues at coordinate 49,827,902 of JAHLJT010003656.1, forward strand.
CAGGTGTTTTAAAGGCGGGAAAATGGTTTTTATTTTTTTAACTGCAGCCCAGTAATCGACAAAATCTGAAAAAATGCACAACAATTTGTGTTTTAAGAGGAACCTTTGACATTTTTTTCGAGTCTGTTCCAGGCTTCTAAGACACAGTAAAAAATATTTCTTGATATTTTTTTTCGAAAATATTTTTTTGTGTTTAAATTTGGGCCTGAGAAAATATTGAAAAATGTTTTTCTGATAGTCCAAGTTGTGTTCTTATTTATAATATTTTTTCAATCTGATAAAATAGTGTTAAGTTGTCGAAAAAAATTGAAATTAAAAAAACACGTTTTTGGCTGTGTAGGGGTGTGGGTGGCGGAGGCTAAGAAACCTTTCAAAAATATTATTTTTATGTTAGAATTATAGTGTAACCACTCATATGTAATTTGATTGAGGGGAACTTTTTACCATCTTATCCGGGGGGACCCTTTATATATATATATATATATATATATATATATATATATATATATATATATATATTTTGACCGTATTGGTCAAAACACAAAGAATAGGCGCTCCACCACATTCAAAAGTAGCGCGCAGAGTGAGGAACCGCGGCGGAACGGATCGACAGAGTCGTGAACGAGCGCACGGGGTAGTGGGAACTGATCGGTCTGACCGCGCAAAAGCGACAGTTGGCGGTTGAGCAGCATGGCGTGAGGACGGTATGCAATGGTGGTTATAGAGCGATGCTTTGATGTACAAGAAATCCAGTGTAATCGGGACAACAGGTATTTAAGAAAGAAAAATTGTGATGAACTGTGCAATAAGCGAGTGTAAGGATTGTGGTGAACTTATTTAAGAGAGAATAATTACGAAATTTAATAAAAAAGGGGAGCAGTGCACGGACACGTGGGCGATGCGGGTTAATGATAGTTGGTGCGGCTGTGCTGATGTGTGATTATGCGGTGGAGCTGCTGAGCTGGTACGATTAAAGTCATCGTGTGAAGAAAGAAACCGTGGGAAGGCGACGCCGGTGGATTGGAAACGGGCTGCGGTGACACGTGGGCAGACGGAGCATCGCGGGCATCAAGGTTACCTCCCGGCCTCAGGCGGAACGGGCAGCAACGCGTCACGTAGAAATCGACGATCGTAACGATCAGATAAGTAATTCTAATTGTGAACAAATAGAAGGAAAATTAAATGAAACGCCAGTTCAGGATGCTCACTGTGTAGCGTTGAAAGTAATGATGTGCGTAGTAGCATATGAATGGCACGTAGTTTTTCCAAAGGGTTGGAAGTTGCATAAGCGGGAATGATAATGTAATGGTGGGAAGGTTAGAGATGTACAGAATGAACCATAGAATTATGATCAAAGCAATGATGCAAGCTATGTTGGTAATGTAATGATGTCTTATTGTTCTTTTGTTCTAATAAATTCTGTTTATATGATAGTAGGCCTTTGAATCCAGATACTGTAGATTAAAGTAACCCCCTTAAAAGGAACTCCTGTACCCACACATAAAAAAATTTTATGATATGTGTAACCGTGAGCCAGCAAAGGTAAGTACGGTCACATATTATTGGCGCCCGAAATTCAGGGACAGGGAAAGATTGGTAATTTGTAATTAGATTTGAACAAAATTCAATCCCCATAAGTGCATACTTTAATCAGCAGGTATCTGAATTAGTTGCATGACTGGAAAAGGCAGAAGACAGTGTAAATTTCTTGATAATGTCAGCATTCCAGTTTTAAATATTTCAAAGAGAGTTTAAGTGCATTAAATATATCAATATTCTCTAACATATTGCAGTGGAATCAGTGAAGTGTTGTTTGAAATAATTCATGTACAATTTAGAAGAGAATTTGATGAATGCTTAGTTTAATTTCACTTGCCAAGGTGTTGTGTGAAATAATTCATTTACAAGTTGGAAGAAATTTTGATGAGTATTAAGTGCCAATTTCATATGCCAAGGTGTTGTGTAAATTAATTCCTTTGCAATCCAGAAAATATCTTGATAAGTATTAAGTGCCAATTTCTGTGTCAAGGTGTTGTTTGAAATAATTCATTTACAATTTAGAAAACATTTTGATGAACATTAAGTGCAAATCTCTGTGTCAAGGTGTTGTTTGAAATAATTCATTTACAATTTAGAAAACATTTTGATGACTATTGAGTTTAAATAACAAATAGATGGGAATTTTAATTAATGTGTTTTAAGGTAGTGCAGATATTGGAATGTAGTTCTCTTTTTAAGATTGTTATAACGTGGCCAGTAAAAAGGCGCTGAATTCAGTGTAAATACCAGGGTAATTATTGTAAGGCATTCCTATGTGTATATCATCATACAATACAAGGATAATTTTTATGAAACAAGATCATAATGTATATGTGGCAATGAATAATATGTTAGGGCATAATTATTGGAAAGTGGTATTACAGTGAGTGTGTACATGAGTGTAATTATCAGGGTATAATTTTGTTGAAGAGTCCTTACAGTGTGTATCTAAATAAACACAGTGTGTTAGGGTATGATTTCTGAAGTATTATTACAGTAGGTGTATTCATTGAGTTCAATGAGCAATACATTAGGAACAAATCCTTCATGTTAGAATATAAATTTGGGTTTTAGGTGCTGCCCAGTGCATTTTGAAGCACTGATTGGACATGTGTGTAAATGAATATTATGAAGTTATGAGCTATTTTGGAGACATAGTAGCATTAATTATTTGATGAACATTACAATTCAAGTAGTTGCAACTGAATAAGATTTATCGAGATTTTTTTATTTAGGTGGATGAAAAAAAAAAAATAAGTTGCATTCAGTAATGTGCAGGAAGACTATCTGAGACTGATTCAATGATAATCTAATGAATATTTTGAATTCAGTTGAATTATGTCAATGTGAATGTTGTTACAGATGTCAGTGTAATTACATTTAATTATTTTGTGTGTATTTCTAGGTGTTTTGAGCTTGAGTGCATTTTGTTTGTGAATTGTTCCCAGGTGGATGACGGAGGTCAATAATTTGTTTGATGTGTGTTTTTTTCTTGTATGTGTTTTTGATGAGTTATGTATAGGATCGTAATATATGCGGCATCACTCACATCTAATTCAAAGCAATCCAGATTGTGTTAGGGTCATTTTTGAGAGTAATTAGGATGCCGTTGGTGTGAAGTGAAGTAATTTGTAGTATTCGGTGTATGCCTCTGTGAGCATTCTGAAGTTGGGCAATAGATTTTGGGTGGAATCAAGCGTGTAGGAGGGCGATTAGTCAGAAATAGGTGTAGTAGGGTGCAATTTGGGGGCATAATGGAAAAGCAAACGGGCATAATGATGGGAGAGGAAGAGAAGCGCGAGGACAGAGATCATTATGATGAGGATGATGGAGGTAAATGGGATGAGTCGTTACTAGAAGATTCGGATAGAGCCAGAATGGAGTTATCGGGGGCGAGTGCGTCGACACCAAATCTGGGAATGGTGAAGAGAAACGGAACAGAGGACTTACTGAGCATGCTTCATCAAATCATGGCAGGACAAGAGAAGCTCGAAGAACGGGCACATAGAAGAATGGTTGAGGAGCTAGAGAAGCAGGACGAACGGGCACAAAGAAGAATGGTCGAGGAGCTAGAGAAGCAGGAAGAACGGGCCCAAAGGAGAATGGTTGAGGAGCAAAAGAAAATCATTGATGAACTGAAGGAACATAAACAAGAGCAAGTGAGACAAATACAAGAACAATACCAGGTTATAGTGGAGAAGTTCGAGTCATGGGAACAAAGAATAGACGGGCGAGTTCAAGAGATATGCAGTGAACTTAGTCGAAACATTACCACAAAGATGGAAGGACGGATTGAGGCACAGGATAAAGCCATCGAGTCACTGCATGTGCAAGTGAAGGGAGTATCACAAGGGATGGAACGGAAGATAGAAAACTGCAAGAGGGAGTTGGCAGACACGAAGGTAGAATTGAAGGAGTCGGTGGCAGCCTGTAGAAAGGAAGTGCAGAAGGACGTTCGGAAATGTGAGGACGACATCGCGGAATTGCAAATAGAAGTTCAAGAATTAAAAGAGGTTAAGACGGCGCCAAATGTGGGAGGGGGCCCAGTTAATATAGCAATACCATCCTCATTAAAATTTTCGGGCGACGTAAGAGAGAATCCATACTCGTTCATGAGAGCTGTGGAGCGATACCTAGCGGTTAGTTGTCTCCCTGAGAAGAGTAAGACGCAGGTAATATACCAGATGCTGCAGGATAACGCGAGGACCTGGGCAGACACCATCACACCATTTCCAAATACTGTAACGGAGTTTAAGCAGATGTTTTTTCGAAGATATTGGAGCGAGGATATCCAGCTAAATTTTAAGATGGGTCTCATGAACAGTATGTACAAGCCATCAGGTGGGGGCGGAATGAGAGATTACGCGGCTAGGCGCATCATGGATTTCCGATCGTTATCGCCACCCATGAGCGATCAAGAAATCATGTGCATCCTAATCAGACAATTTCCAACAACTACCCAGAATTTGCTTAGGAGCGCGTGTCATACAGATTTAGAGAAGTTTCAAGACGCATTAGGGAGCTTCGATCTGACGTTCGCTAATGCACCGAAAAACAGAAATGAAGTGAATGTAAATGCAATGATGGTGAGGGGCGCTCAAGAGCAAGAGAGGGGAGGAAAGCAAAGCGCTAGAGTTTGGGGTGATCAGAGGGGTGGAGAAAACCAAAGAGGATATGATAGGCAGCAGGAGAGCGAAAGTCGAAGGAACGGCGAGCGGTCGAGACAACCTAATGGAGGAAACGGAGGAGAAGGTTCACGTGGAAACGAAATGAGACCAAATACCAGCGGGACGGGTTATAACCCAAATTTAAACGAAGGGAGTTCGTGTTGACGGGAGACCCCAACACGAACAATCACGGAGTAAGCAACGAGGTTTCCATCAAGTCATTTCAAGTGGTCGATTACGAGGATGAGCCCTGGATCAAGAGAAAAAGCAGCCAGAAGATTCGTCGGAAATGTCCAACCGTCATGATATCATGCTTAGGTGAAGAAGTGGAAGCATTGGTTGACACAGGATGTGTGGCGAGCGCGATTTCGGAGGATTATTATGAGAGGTTAGTGGCGACGGGAAAACATGTGGCGGCATTACCGATGACGAGGTCGTATGTAATTGGGGCCACCCAGAAGAGGTCAAGCCCCATTACGAAACAAGTGATGTTAGAAGTATGTATTGGTGGGTATATGTACGAGATGGTTGCGCTGGTGGTGAGGCATTTGTTGTATCCGGTTATATTGGGGATGGATTTCCTGGCGAACAATCGGGCTGTCATAAATCTCGAAAAGGGGCACATCATTGTAAACGGAGACGAGATGTGGATTGATACAGGAGGCGAGGAGGACGAAGAATACAATATTAGCGCGGGAGTAATAAGTGGTGAAAGCGTGGAGGAGTGGATAGGACCATATGAGATAAAGGCAATTAAAGCTCCAAATGTGGCGGAACTAATGAATGAGCGGGGAGAAACAGTCGAACAATACAACTTTTACAACTTGAAGGCATACCATGAGGGACAAGATCAAAACTAAAGGAGAACCCTGGAAGCAATGGATTAGAAGATTATTTTTCACTGTGTAAAAAAAAATCTTGATAACGTGGGGGGTTATTTGACCGTATTGGTCAAAACACAAAGAATAGGCGCTCCACCACATTCAAAAGTAGCGCGCAGAGTGAGGAACCGCGGCGGAACGGATCGACAGAGTCGTGAACGAGCGCACGGGGTAGTGGGAACTGATCGGTCTGACCGCGCAAAAGCGACAGTTGGCGGTTGAGCAGCATGGCGTGAGGACGGTATGCAATGGTGGTTATAGAGCGATGCTTTGATGTACAAGAAATCCAGTGTAATCGGGACAACAGGTATTTAAGAAAGAAAAATTGTGATGAACTGTGCAATAAGCGAGTGTAAGGATTGTGGTGAACTTATTTAAGAGAGAATAATTACGAAATTTAATAAAAAAGGGGAGCAGTGCACGGACACGTGGGCGATGCGGGTTAATGATAGTTGGTGCGGCTGTGCTGATGTGTGATTATGCGGTGGAGCTGCTGAGCTGGTACGATTAAAGTCATCGTGTGAAGAAAGAAACCGTGGGAAGGCGACGCCGGTGGATTGGAAACGGGCTGCGGTGACACGTGGGCAGACGGAGCATCGCGGGCATCAAGGTTACCTCCCGGCCTCAGGCGGAACGGGCAGCAACGCGTCACGTAGAAATCGACGATCGTAACGATCAGATAAGTAATTCTAATTGTGAACAAATAGAAGGAAAATTAAATGAAACGCCAGTTCAGGATGCTCACTGTGTAGCGTTGAAAGTAATGATGTGCGTAGTAGCATATGAATGGCACGTAGTTTTTCCAAAGGGTTGGAAGTTGCATAAGCGGGAATGATAATGTAATGGTGGGAAGGTTAGAGATGTACAGAATGAACCATAGAATTATGATCAAAGCAATGATGCAAGCTATGTTGGTAATGTAATGATGTCTTATTGTTCTTTTGTTCTAATAAATTCTGTTTATATGATAGTAGGCCTTTGAATCCAGATACTGTAGATTAAAGTAACCCCCTTAAAAGGAACTCCTGTACCCACACATAAAAAAATTTTATGATATGTGTAACCGTGAGCCAGCAAAGGTAAGTACGGTCACAATATATATATATATATGTGTGTGTGTGTGTGTGTGTGTGTGTGTGTGTGTGTGTGTGTGTGTGTCTGTGTCTGCGTGTGTGTGTCTATGTGTAAAATAACAATGCAAAGGTCAATTAAAAGTTGCAATGACTTCCCGCTATTGGGAACTCCTCGTATTTGGCGCAAAGTATTGTAGAGGCGTTGACAGTCGCAACTTTGTCTATACTATTAATAGTAATAATAATAATAATAATAATAATAATAATAATAATAACGAAACCCTTTAGTCGTGAATGTAGATGATAATAAGAAGGGAATGTTTGGCTTACCTTTACCCTCTGTGTCATGAGCACATTTCATCTCATCACTGAAATGTATAATTCATAACATATGCGGATACCTTTCATGTAATTCGACTGTGCCACAACTAATGCAGGTATGTTTCTACAGCATCTGTATCTGCAATTGGGTCTGCATCCCAGTATTAATGTTCTCAAAGATTAAATTCTACTCTGTCCCATATACTTTAATTCCACTTTTTCACGTGCTGGAAAGCCGCTTGGCAGAAAAATGTAAAATCCATGATTTTTAAATCTAATTCGTTCAGATCGGAAAGTCCTGAGAGAGGATTTTGCTTTACAATATTAAAAATTTATTGCAAAAAAATCAGGCAGCTGGAACTTCAAAAGCGTTGAATCAAAGGTCACTGTGGCTGACGAACATTTTAGCGACTGGACCTGCCGTTTTTCGTGGTTCAGGAAATCATACAATTCAGTTTGAATGTAGTTTCAGTACTGTGGCAGGACTACAAATATTGTTTGAAACAATATCATTTTATACGAAGTCATATTCAAACAAACACAAGCAACTTATTTTCCTGTAATTATTTCCTTTTCCCAGATGTGGAGAATCAAGCTGCTGTAACAAAGTTCACAAATCCATTTTGTAAACACTGTTGCATTGTTTCGACGTATGATCGGGATAAATATAGAGATAAAAGAATTACATGTATTTTATTTTCTTGTTACTGCTAACACAGTATAGAGGAAGTATTGTAATGCTGCGGGAAATAATGGCGAATTTTCAGGGGAAAAATTCTTGTTGTTGAACTTTGTTGACAAAAAAGTGTATATATCTTGTTCTTATATATTAAATTAACAACTTATTTAACGTGGCGAGACTCAGGTCATGTAGCCCGCTGTTCCGCCTGAGCACTCAAATTTTGCTACACTCCTTTCACCAACTAGCGGAGAAAGGAGGTATTATGTGGGCGACGAAACAGGCGATTTGAATTTAGCTCAAAGGCTTCATTTTTGGCTTGAGGATCTTTAACATCTACTAACATGGGACAGCCGGACAGCCGGCTTTACTTCCTTTCCCCTCCGAAGGAAGGCATGCGAAGGATTTTTTCCCCTTAAAAATCCACGGCTTCGATCGGGTTTGAATCCTCAAACTTGTCTGATACGCTAACCGTTATATCATCGACGCGACATTACATTACTTCCTCAAACACGTGTGGTCAGTACCCATGATTTGTGGATAAAAAATAACGAAAAATCAAATGACGGTAAAACGTCTGTCTGTCCATTCGCCTGTTTCTCTGAGGTCAACTATTTTCTCCAAAATTGATATTGTCTGATATCGAGACCCTGTGAATTTCAAACCAATATTTTAATCTTTAGGGGTACTTTACTTGAAGCTTCTTGGATATTTAAAAAAATGGTAACAAATTTTTTGAGTACATTTTGTATCGGATAGCATCATGAATCATTGAGAATGGTGGAGATCTCATTTTCGTTGAAAACCTTGATTTTTGGAAAATTGCAAAAGTTTATTTTTTTCGCCTTCTTCCTACAACAAAAATATTAAAGACAGAAAATTTTCTTATTGAAATCTGTTCTTTAAAGACTGGTTTTTAAATAATCCCATGTACCAATTTTCGAAAATTTGTGTATTTTCGCGTAATTTTACTAGAAATATTGATTTTAAAGAATGTAAACTTTTTTTCTCAAAAACGGCACCAAATGTTAGATTAAATTTTTAACTCATTTTCATTGAAATTCCTGATTTATCGTAAAATGGTAAAATTTACATATTCTTCAGCATCTTCCCACTGCAATTATGAAGATCATTTTCCTAAATGAAAAGTTTTGATCAAAAATATATCTTCAAAAAGATAATTTTCAATTTTTGGAAAATATTAGTAGTTTTGTGTAAAAGGTAGGCAATATTTATATTTTAAAGAACTACTTTCTCAGGAATGGCTTCAAGTTTTCTTTAAAAAATTTCACGCATTTAACAAAAAAGTATAAAGAAAGTGGTTATGATCACATTTTCGGCACACACTCTGAATTTTTGAAAACTGAAAACAAATAATCGAAGTTGCAAGTAAAATGAAACATTTTAGCCGGCCATTGTTGCTACCAACTTCTCTTTGCAACAATGACTTTGAGGCGTTTTTTCATTTGTTCTTTATTTATTGAAGCCTGTGTCTTGGCTCTCTGCAGCGCACGTAAGACTAAATAGAATTGATGTAAGATATTTACAAAATATCGTACGTGTTAAATAGTGAATATTCACATTGCGGAACGGTGATTCATGGAACTTGGAGATGCAGCGAGGCCGCATTTGTGTTCAAGAGCCATGGCGGGCCGATTCAAGGTCGCCAGCGAAGCCCGCTCGGGACGCCCAGGCGGTGAGTGGTTGGCAGCGCTCGTGGCAATCAGAAACAACCGAAGAGCGATAAGGGGTTAGCACGGAGGGGTGGTATGGCTGTGAGGAGAGTTGGCCACGAGGAGTGCGACGGTGGAGAGATTAGAACGGGGCCTTGCAACTCTCCCTCGAAACTGGAGACGAAGCTGGTGGGTGCTACTCCAGAAGGCGCTAGTCTCGCCGGGGACAGCTGCGGGTTAGGCTCACCAACATCCGCGTATAAAAACTTGCTGATTTCTGAGAAATACGAAACGTTTCTTCTAAATGTTCAATTATTCTTAGTATATATTATACCTGTATACATATATGAAACCACTGAAGAACAGTGGACATCGACGCTATTTTGTTTTGTAACATGACGCGCCTGCTTCCGCCTCGCGAACCTACGCAGCAGCCACGCACGTTTGAAATATCGTTGGAAGCAATTCGTATTTTAGTTGCTGTAAGAAGGTGAATAGTGGAGAGCGCGCTACTGTAATGGTCTCCACAACGATATAGGGGAGTTAAAAAGCCCTGAATCAGACCGAGTTCGGCTGGAGAGTTGAGCAGACACGATTAGTTAACGTGCCATTCGGTTTTAGAGAACAAGTTTCTCCAAGGGAGGTGGTGAGGGCAGATGCTGTGGTGGTGCCATAACAGAGGAGGATGTCTGCCCGAGTAAAAGGTAAGTGCATTCGGGAAAGTTTTGAAAGAAAGACCTTAATCAAATATTGTAGTATAGTGGGGTATGTGCTTGTAAATGTAAAGGATAGAGTTAACAGAAACGAGGGGAAACGTTGGCTTCCCGAATTACGGGACTGAAATCTGGAAAAAACAAATATTTTTACTTTCCCGTATACGTACGTATGTACGAAGTAATATACGTAGTATAGCGAAAGTCATGTAATTCTGTGAAAAGTCTGTTTCGAAATTTCAACGGACATACTCGTTTTGGTGTCCCCTGATACCAAAAAAGTGGTTCTATCCAAAAGGTCCGTCTTTCTGTGAACAACTAACCATAGCGCCTAAACCATCGGTACGATTTCTTCCAAAATGAATAACCCCCCGTCGATCTTGTTACAGTCGAGGCGCAGTTATTTTGAAAAATATTCATTACTTTTTGGGGGTACTTTACATGAAGCCTCCCGGAGATTTTCAAAAACAGTTCCAAATTTTTTCGCTAAATTACTTGTAAGAATGTAGAAAACTACACTTTCACGGTGCAAAAATTCACTTCGCGGAATACTGGCCAATGTGCGGAAATGCATCGAAACATGTGCGTTATTGGACGGGTTACGACGAATTTTTCAAAAAACGACGAAATCGACGTTGACAGTGAGTTTGATCCGCCAAACCACTCAAACCTTGGGCTGAGCTGCTGGAACACGAATAGGGTAAGGAAGGAAAACGTATGATTTCCCGCGTGTTAGGTACTGCTAAGGTCTCCTACTGGTGGCAGTGGCATGCCTCGCGGCCACGAGCTTCTCTGAGCCACTAGCGTCGGGAAAGAACTATTGGTAACCCGGCCGTTTACAATAGTGATGGCGTGGCCTCTTGCGGCGGGGTATTGAACTGCGTGGAGGGGCGATTTCGTCGTGCCACGGACTCCCGCTCGTGGCGTCGACCTTGACAACACTACACAGAACCCTTGGGCGGGGCGGGGCGGGGCGTGGCCGGGGCGGCGGCGGCGGCGGACACGCGGAGGGCGTGTCGCGCGAGCGCGCGCGTAGGGCGGCGCAGGCGCGCGCCGCTCGGGTCACGCCGGGCCGCCCAGCGCGACCTCTGCCCTTTGGCCTCCGGTGACCTTGTGGCCGTCAGGTGACGGCGCATCCGCGGGTCCCCGTCGCGACCGCAGCCGGGCAAGGGGGGGGGAGGAGGGTGACGTGGGAAGGCGCGGCTCGACCCGTCGACCCTCCTCCCACCCTCCCCCTCCCATTCCCTCTCCCTCCCTTCTTGCTTACTGCCTCTCCATCGTAGTTCTCGTCTCCCAATCACATGCACGCCATCTCTTGAGATTAGTTTCATTTGCCTGCCCTTCTCTCATTCAGTGACATGTTAACGCATGGGTCCCGGGCCTCCTATGTTCAGGGGGTCCCCGATAATTTGCGGCGGCGATGGTGTAGCGGTTAGCGTAACTATACCCAACTTCGCGGGTTCAAACCCGATCGAACCCGTGGATTTTTAGGGGCGAAAAACTCCTTCGTACGCCTTCCTTCGGAGGGGAAGTAGGGCCGTCTGTCCCATGTTAGTAGATTTACTGCATGTAAAAGATCCTCAAGCCTAAATGAAGCCTCTGAGCTAAATTCAAATCGCCGGTTTCGTCGCCTCAGTAATACCTTCTTTCCGCTAAATCCGGGGAAAGAAGCGTAGCGAAATTTGCGTGGTCAGACGGAAGAGCAGGCCTCATAGCCTGAGTCTCGCCACGTAAAATATGGCAATTCAATTCAATTCAAAAATAATTCTTAAGAGAATTATTTAATAAATTTTTGAGAAATAAAATAAATAACATATAAAATGTGGTGTAGGGTTAAATTATACGCATTAAAATTTACATAATGGTGTGATGTTTCGTGCATCATCGAATACTATTTACGATATGGAATGTTGATGGTGGATGAGAGAATGTCACTCATTGATAAGAAGTTTAGATTGTTTAAACAAAACTTATCTTTAAATAGGGGGAGAATCAATGAAAGTAAGAATGAGAGGCTCCCAATTTAACGTGGGCCCGAGGGCCCCTGAAGCTGTTAAACGGCCCCGCTCTTTTGGAATGATTTTGTTCCTTCTCAGCACTTGTTACACCTTGTCTCCTCGACATTCCATTCTGAAAATACAGTAGTTTCGGGTATCAGGGCTTCGATTATTCGACATGCAGTATTATCAATCATATAATACACGAAGTGTATTTTTGCTGTTGTTTCCCGCATGTGCAACTTCGCAACGAGAAAGTATGAAATCTGATAAGAATGCAAACTGAGACAGAGAGGACGAGTGTACAGTTCCTCTTGGTCTGTTATTCTTCAGTTAGCCATGTGTCTGTGTAAGTTGAAAAATGTTTTGCCCACCCGTTTATGATTGATAATTCTACTGTAATGTTATATTCCTTCGTGCGGCTTTTCAATATATTAGTATGTACTTGACGCGACAGCTCGTAAACGGGCTCAGGCGTACCGGCGACGTCCGTACCTCGCGGCCATGGGTTAAGGAGGTACTTGTGACTAGCACGTAGACATCCCCATGCCGGATTCCGGTCTTCTCAACCTGAGAAGTGAATTTTCTCATCGTCTCACTGCATCGTATACTGGGACATTGCGAGGAAAACGCACACTATAGTCTTGCCTCGACCGGGAACCGAACCCGGGGTCGCTTAGTGGAAAGCGAGCACGCTGACCAAGAGGTGGCCACGACGCTACTTACATGAGAACACGTATTTCTTCAACCTCAAATTTTCTTCTCATCATGTTTACCTCCGTCTCAAAACACACTGTCCTCAAGTCCAGGAATTTCCTTCTCTACACATCTCATAATTTCATCTCGATTAAACTGAACCGCATGTTGCTGAAACCTTGAAATGTTGATTAACAACAAAGTTCAATATCCTTTTTCTTCAGATTCCTTTCAGGAAACGGCAGGAGGGATTATATCATTTTTACTGAAAAGTTTCCTCAGACAGACAGGGAATTCTCAGAAACTCTTGAGGAAAAAGCGGAACTTAATTTTTATTTCAGAAGGAAATTATTGACAGGTAACAGATACAACGGACAGTTTCCCGAAACTCAGAAAAAATTGAACAATAAAATTTTTCCAAAAGCCAATAAATTTCTAATTCATTCGGTTTATTTATTATAGAACATTTATGGTTATCGCGAAAGCTTATACGCTGTACTTTTTACAACAGAATTGGTAAAATGTTGGTGAGCACCAACCTTGCAATGTTTTGATTATAAATTAATTTACAATATTGAAGGTCACTGATACATCTTTGGTATTTTAATACTATTATCCTACAATTCAACCTGCTCGTCCATATACTAAATATTTAACTGGCGGAAAACATTCCATGATGGTCCATAATATCAGGGTTTGAAGATCAAGAGAGTTAGAAGTTCATCTACACATATATATTTCCCAGTAATTTTCTACACTTCATCAGATCATCATTTATAACTTCACTGTATTACTTCTGCCAACTAACTAGCAAATTTTGCTTTTTCTGTAACACAACAAACGTAAACCGTGTAAAACCTTTATTGGCTAACTTTCCCTAGCCTTGTTTCATACTACGAGTTAATTTGCTTTAAAATAGTTTTACTTAGTACGAGAACATATACATGCACTTATAAAAGACATGTACACTTGTATACGTACTTACCAGCAGAACTCGGCTGGTGTTGTCCTGCTGTCACTTTACTTGCTTTTTCTTGTTCTTTCGTTGTTTCTCCCTCTCACTTTTTTCTTCTCTCTCTTTTTTCCTTTCTCTCTTCATCGAATTCGAGGATCAGCGTGTTTGAATTTAATTCTTTGATTTTCGGCGACACTTTACATGATATCTTAAAAACATTTTCAAAATTTTGTCTTTCAGAAAAACTACATTTGTGTTATTTTTTTAAAAACCAGAGAATACAGCAAAATTAATTTTAGGTCATCTTAAACAGTGCAATAAGAACTATCCGTACGAAACGTTTGAAGAAACTTGGATCCATTAATGAGAAAATGGCGTTTGAGTGTTTCTGAAAAAGTGGAATTTTGAGCTAGGTTTCACCGAAAACTGTTTTGTTTTCGGTAAACTTTACTTGACATTATTTAAAGCACATGTACTCTTAAATATAATAATGTGAACAAATCGCCGCTAGTAAAAATATTAACGGACGCTTTGGAAAAAAAAATCGGTAACAAGGGACCCCAAAACGTATATTTCCATTGAAATCACTAAATAAATTTTACGCAGCATTACATTACTTTTGCTATAGTTCGTATATACGTATGTATACGGAAAAGTAAACAGCATTCCCATTTCGTGTAAAAGAACGCACAAGAAAACAATTGAAATCAATTACTATCTCAGACACACGAAATGTCTGGTCTTGCGGTTTGGCTACTGTAATTATTCTCTAGTATTTGGATACTCCATGTTTTTGAACAGCGATAGTACGCCTAGATTCCTTTACTGCGCCTGCTTTATGTCTTTCTTCTCATTTCCCTCGCTCGCACTTTAACGGACGTTAAGTGCACAGATGTCTCCTGCGCACTCTACCTCTGCTCGCATTTCGAGCGAATGGACACTCAAACGCACTGGCCAGTGTTTGTTCGCCAAATCCTCGCGCTGTCAAATTTTACACGAAAGCGCATTTTTGATGTGCGGCGTTGGTGCATGAGGTCTCGCCGTGGGAGCGGCTGCACTGCTGCGAAATCTGAAAACACTACCAATGATCATTTGTTTTATATGAAGCTCAGATTTTTTTTGATAACGATATGTGCGCGTGCATTTATCCTCTGAAATTAAATTTAGCATGTTTGTGTGGCAAAACGTTTTTATTGTCGGTAGAAGCTCAGCTGACAGAGAAAAATCCCTGTGGACACGAAAAGGTCTTTAGCATCTCTAAGGTCGATCACGAATAATGTCAACAACCCTTTATCAGCTTTCCCCAAACAATTATAGGCTCAACAAAAAGAAATCTTATGTTCTTAATTCATATTTTCTTCATTCAAAAACAAATTTTAATAAATTCATTGTTATTAAAAAAATCTGCATTTTTGTCCTATAACCGACCATCAAGAATATCACAGCTTTGAAATTTTTAAACTTCCTCATTCACACGTACGCAATTGATAAAAAACACTCTGTAGTTCTACTTTTCCTCGTTGTTTGATGTTCTTATTTCTCCTAAAATTCTCGAAATACTAAAGTAATATTAACACACTAATTCTGTGAATTCTTGAGAAGAAAGTAATTGAATATTTGAATTTTTCGAGATCCGCTGCAGTGTTTCATATCTTTGACAACAAAAAATTCGAAATCTAAGGTTTTTTCTAGCGACTCTACATAAGCACGTTTTCCGAAATATTATTTATCCTTATTGCTAATAAATGGAGAAAGTTTACGTATTACGGCTGTTAATTAAATGCAAGTTCTAAATAGATGATTGTTTAGCCGAGACATTTTTTAAAAATTTATTTTATATAGGATTATTATACAAAGTTCAGTTTACAATTCTCCATTTGCTTTGGTGACTTACATCTAATACTATAAACTAAATCTATTGAACACTACAATTGATGAGGGGACTCACCGACCACCTCTAAGAAGCATTAATATTTGCAAAAATGTTTAGGAATGAGTGGATAGGATATCTATTTTTATTCTTGTTGGGGTTTCATTATATTTACCTATGCTGATTTGTCTATCTTGGTTGATGTGGGTTAGGTTGGAATAGAAGTTATTGGCCAGGAATGGTATGTGGTGTGCGATGGGATTAAGGTTAAATTCGTGCTGTAACTGCTTATTGGAAATAAACCAGGGGACTTGAGTGATGGTTCTTAGAAATTTATTTTGAATTATCTGTATTTTGTTGATGTTATATTTAGCTGCATTTGTCCGAATTGGACAAAGCGTACAGAAGAAGAGGTCTTATGATGGTTTTATACAAGATGATGCTATTGCTTAGTGAGAGTTTACTGTGATTTAAGAGTGGTTTTAACTGTATTAATTTTGCTTTGGCTTGCTGAACTTTGGTGTTTATGTTTATTTTCCAATTCAGTGTGGTGTCCATATGGAGGCCAAGGTATTTAACGGCATCGTTATGGGGAGTCCAAGGGATTATGTTGTAGTTCATTTTAGACGGCGAAGGGAAGGAATATGGTCTGAAAGTGAAGACTTTAGCTGTAGATTTCGAGTGATTGATTTTGATTTTCCATTTCGTTGCCCAGGTTTCTATTTCGTTTAAATAGGATTGAATTTCGTTGGCTATGTAATTAATTGAGGAGTGGGACATGTAGATTACCATATCGTCTGCAAACTGGGCTATGTGAGTAAATCTTGATGTAGGCATATTTGCTGTATATAAGTTGTAAAGTAATGGAGAGAGAGGTGCTCCTTGAGGTAGTCCTGCTGTAATAGGTCGGGGATTAGAATTTTGATTTTCTATTGCAACTGAGAAAGTTCTATTGCTTAGGAAGCTTTTGATTATTTTGAAGAGGTACGTAGGGGTGCCTATTGATAAAAGTTTATAGTTTAGTCCTTCATGTCATACCGTGTCAAATGCTTTAGCGATGTCCATGAAAACAGCTATTGAAAATTGTTTTTTTGGAAGGAGGAGTGGAAATGTTCAGATATGCGCAAAAGTTGATGTGCTGTGGATAGTTTATTTGTGAACCCGAATTGATAGAATGGTATGAGGTGAATTTTTTCAGGTATTAGTTTAATCTTGTTAGATTTAATTTCTCACAAATTTTTGCTAGAGTGGGGAGGAGACTCGTGGGCCTATAGTTGTCAGGGATGCTATGATTTTTATTGAGTTTGGGGATAGGGAGGATGATAGAATGTTTCCAGGTATTAGGGTAGTAGCCAGTTCTTAAAGATGAGTTATATATGTTTACAATGAAAGCTATGGCAGAATTGGGTAGGTTTTTGAGAATTACATTGTTTATTTTATCGTGACCGGGGGCTTTTTTATTTGGAAGGGATTTGATAGCTTTTAGAGTTTCATGTGGAGTGATGTACTTTATTTGTTGTGGAACGTTAAAATTAGGGGAATTCGCGACGAGTTGAATTTGAGTGTGATCTGGGTGGGGAGATGTGAGGTTTGGTGTGAAAGTTGATGCGAAATGGTCGGCTAATACTTCCGTTTTATCAGCAGTTGCATGTGTTTTCCCATTTGAAGTTGTTAGTGGGAGGATTACATTTTTTCTGAGTATTCTTTTCGTGAAGTTCCAGAGTGAGTTATTAGTTGTATTTAATGAATGAATGATATTATTGTATTTAGTTTGTTTATAGTGTTCAAGTGCTTTTCTACTGATTTTGGTTAGAGTAGTGAGTTCTTTTTTTAATGAGGGGATTCTAAGTGCCATCCATAGATTCCTGGTTTCATTTTTAGTTTCTATGATTTTGATAATGCTTTGTGGTAGTTTGTCTGCTGTGTGTTTCCGAAGAGTGATCGGTCGTACGGGGTTGAGTTGGCCTATTGCGTTAATTATTATGTTATTTAGTTGACTTATTGCCTGGTCTATTTCCGCTGGTGAGTTAAGTATTTTAAAAATTGGGTATTTGTTTTGGATTAAATTTTGAATTTTGTCCAGTTTTAGTTGTGCGTATTTAAAGCAGGAGTGGGTGAATGGGGAGGGGGAATTTGATCTGTAGAAATTAACACTGGGATGTGATCCGAATAGAGTTCAAAATGCGTGGTTGAATGAAAATTGACATTAGTGTTTGTTATTCCAATGTCTAGTATATCAGGAAGCCT
Source organism: Acheta domesticus (assembly GCA_031308135.1). Taxonomy (NCBI): domain Eukaryota; kingdom Metazoa; phylum Arthropoda; class Insecta; order Orthoptera; family Gryllidae; genus Acheta; species Acheta domesticus. The sequence goes on from JAHLJT010003656.1 coordinate 49,845,713, forward strand.
GATTGGGTCATAGGGATAATAGGTTGGTTCTGGGGGTGAGATCAATTTAAGTCCGTTAGTTACTACATATTTTAAGAGTTGGGCGCCTGCTGAATTGGTGACTCTGCAGCCCCATTATACATGTTTGGCATTTAGATCTCCTAAAAGAATGTAAGATGGTAAGCGCGAAAGTAAATTATTTAGATCTGTAAAATTTGTTCTTTTGTTGGGGGGTTTATACGCGGCAATGATAGTAAAATTCGGGTAGATGTTGGTAAGTGAAACTGCTATTGTTTCGATGCCATTGATGGATGTTGTATTTTCTTCGAAATAGGCGATAGCGTTTTTGATGAGTATGATTACTCCGCCGCCTGGGGAGTTGGCCCTATCCATTCTTGCTGTATTGTAACCTGGTAGTTTGAAAGTAGCTGGAGGTTTGAAATGAGATTCTGTGATGCAAGCAATGTCAACATTATTGGTTTGGAGAAAATAATGGAGATCGTTTTTTTATTACTGATGCCAAATGTCCAGTTCATTAGGATTAACTTATGGTTTGAATTATTTTGTGCCATTGGGGAAACTAAAATTAGAAGTAATTGCTTGTTGAATGTTTTGAGTAATAGTTGAGATGACTGAATTGAAGATGTTGACTATATGAGTTATTATTTGATTGATAATATTATGAATAAAAGGAGTACTCAGAAAGTTGTTTTGGGGGAGCCTGTTTTGTGGATTGTGAGTTGGGATGTATGTCGGGATGTTATTTTGTGGGCGATAAAAAGCTGATTCATGGGTAAAATTTGGTATGTTAGCAGCTCTATGGAGTCCAGGGAAGTGGTAGGCGTTTTGAGGCGGGGGGAGGTGGGGGTGGGGGTGAGGTTGGTTTGCTGGTTATAATGTTTGAAGTGGAGTTTTGGGAAGTTATAGTTTTATTTTCTGATAGTTTTTTGAAATTCTGACATTCATTAGTACGGATATCAGCACGGTGAGTCCCCTCACTGTTTCTGCATTTCGGGAGGTCATTCTTGCTGGAGCAATTTACTGAGTAATGATTCTCGGCACAATGTATACATGAGATTTTGTTTTAACAATTATTTTTAGTATGTCCAAAGTCTAGGCATCGGAGGCACTGGATTATTCCTTTAGTTTTTCGTCTTCTTTAGACTTTAACTTTTAAGTTGCAGATTTGAGTAGTTCGGAGAATTAATTCAATTGATTGTTGGCCCGAGAACTCAGCAGCTACAACTGGGATGGGCTCATTGTTTTTATGTAACCTAGTGACACTGTTAAGGGAATAGTATTGTTCCTTCAAGTCTTTGTATATTTCCTCTTGCGTGATGGAGGGATGAATGTTTTTAAAAAACACGGAAAACTTTTTGCTGGTTGGGTCCTTATACGTATGAAACTGTTTATTAGCTTTCACGAAATACTGAATTGCTTTTCTGAAGTCTTCTATTTTTTGGAAGTTAATTTTGGCTTTGTTATTATTGAATGTTACGATGAACTGCGCACTGATTTTGGTTTTAATTTCCTGATTTAGTTCAATAATGTTCGTAATATTATTAATGTGGATAGGTGGGATTCTAATATTTTCAGGTTTAGTGGGGTCGGTGGGATTTGAAGCATCATTATTAGGAAGGTTAGCTAGAATGCCGAAACTATTGTGAATAGGAATAACATAATTAGTATCCGAATTGGTAATTACTTTTTTAGATTGGTTTGGATTTTGGATAGGATCAGTGTTTCCACGTTTGACCCTGTGTCAAAGAATACAAAAAAAAACTTTAATAATTTCACAAAACTTTAACAATTTCACAAAACTCTTGCAGTGTTGCGAAACACAAAATTAAAGGCACACACTGACCAAGCGATGCTACCTGACTAACACAGCAAGCAAAAACCAAATTAATGTAACATTGAAAGGTTACGAGGCACACATGGCCGGGTTGTCGAACCACACCACTGTCACAGCACCACCGCTCCTACAAATCACACCGCTGTCCTGTAGAGGGTCTCAAATGCAGAAATCGTGAAAAATGCCCTTCACCGCCGTGGATGCTTCATGCTCCCGGTCCACCATAGCTCCATCCGCTTGGCCCACACTCCACCAGCTGTGTCGCCCGCTGTCCGCACATGCTCTGGCGGTGCCCCGGGTTCGACCCCGGGCAGGGCGCAGAGGGGCGGGCAGCCGGCTAGCTGGCGGCGGGGGGCGGACGTAGGCGGGGGGAGAGATACGGGCGCGACGGCGCGATGGTGTTGGTGGCGGCGGTGACGGTGGTGATGTAGTGACGTCACCGGTGTCGGCGGCGAGGGTAGCTGATTGCAACCTGGCAGGGCGGCGGAAGAACTGTCACATGCATCAAGGCGCGGGGAAACAATGATTTAATTAATGTCTTCATTCCATTTCATTGATTGATTGATTGATTGATGATGGATTTTTTTTAAGTAGGACGCGCGAATTTTGGAATTGGCGCCCCCATGACACCCTGGTCTAGCATGGAACTCCCATAATTTAGCGGGAAGCACTCCAAAGAGTGCCCAGGTGGGCGGAAGTCGCAGGAACTTGTCCGCGCCGAGCAAAATGTGCTAACATTTATTGGGGCCGGGCGCATGGCGAAGCTCGAGTTCGGCACCGTCCGTCTCCCACTCACTTCTTTCAGCAACAAGCCCTGAGAAGTCCACCACAGTTCTGCATTATCTTGAGAGACTCCATTCCTACTGTAAACACGTGAGGAGGGCATACAACAAACGAAAGCATAGGCGTTTGCCTAGCGTACATATTGTAATCACCTCGAACCATTACTGAGTACCTCGTAACAATTACCCTAACCTAGAAGTAACAAAATCACATAGAATTTGTAGCAGTGCTTAATCAAAAAATTATACCAATTAGTACAACAAGGAATTAACAAAACGCATAAAATGTCAAAGAACACCAAAAAAACCAAGTGGCAGGCCACGCAGTATGACCTATAAAATGATAGTGGTACGCCTGTTCACCAGGCGGCGAAGCGAAAGAAAAATCAGCTGAGCATCTCTGGTCGACAGAGGGGGAAAAGTAGAGATAAATATCATGGATTGGGGCTTACTCGTGGGAGGATCTAGCCAGTGCACATAACTTTTGTACTGGTCGCAATAACTTGCCCTGGCTAGTTCGTACTTCAACAGTACGCACGACTCCGGCTTGATCAGGGAACAATTTCTCCACTACACCTAATTTCCAGTGAGAGGGCGGAGATTCCTCAATTAAAAGTACTAAATCATTTACAGCTAGTGGTGGTGACTCCCTTTTCCACTTCACCCTTTGTTGCAAGGTGTGGAGGTAATTTCGCGACCAATATTTCCAAATTATTGCTAATTTGTTATTTAAATGGCGGAACTGTTGTGCAGGAGTAATCTGCACAAGAGGCGAGTCAGTATCTATAGGAAGAGAATTAAGCGCGTGCCCGTAGACTAAGTGATTCGGGGTTAAAATCAAATTCACATCCGTATCTGTAGATGTGACTTCAAGCGGTCTTGAGTTTAAACAAGCTTCTATTTTGGCTAAGAGGGTGTACAATGTAAGCAAGGGCACAACTTGTTGCCCTAAAGCGCGACGCAAATGGAATTTAAGACTTTTAACACAAGCCTCAGCTAACGAGTTTCGGTGAGGAGCGTAGGTGGGACAAAAGTGCCAGGAGGTACCCTGCACTGATAAAAAATTGGTGATAACCTCTAAATCCCGAGCGGAAAGATCAAAGCGATTAGCCTCGGCTAGGATACGACTAGCACTTTTGAATGTACTAGCGTTATCACTGTACATGTGCACAGGATAACCTCTTCTCGAACCAAAACGTTCAAAGGCCGCAATGAATTGAGAGGAGGATAGATTTTCGACGATTTCTAAATGCGAAGCTTTCGTGGAATGGCATATAAATACAGCAATCCAAGTCTTCTGAGACATTTTTGATCTCGTGAGAGACGGCCTTGTCAAAATTGGGCCACAATAATCTAAAGATGTGTGAGCCCATGGCCGAGAAGGATTTACGCGGCTAGGAGGCAATGAACCCATAATCTGGCCAAGAGGAATTGCGCGCCAACGCTTACAAGTCAGACAAGCATTGATTACTTTCTTTGCTACCCGTCTTAGGGAGGGAATCCAATACTGCTGGCGCACACATCCCATCATCAATGCTAAGCCCGCATGTAGAAATGCGAGGTGTATCATTTCTAAGAACAGGACGGTAAATTTGTGGTTAGGCGGAAGTATAATAGGATGCTTGTTTAACCTCTCCACCTGAGAATTCATTAAACGGCCACCCACCCGTAAAAGCCCATCAGGGCCTAGATAAGGATTCAAGCTAAGGAGCGATGACTTGGGAGGTAATCCCTTTTCTTTTGAAAGTGCCTTATATTCAAGGGGGTACATGTCTAGTTGAATGAGCCTTATAATAACCACTGTGGCTTCTCTCAATTCAAGCGGTGCCAACCAACCCCTTCTCCGCATCTGAGCCGAAGCAGGGTCAATGCGAGCAACAATTGCAGCCCGTATATTGTTAATGAATCTTAAGCATAGCGCCAACACCCTTATCAATTTGTGATATTTTGAATATCTGCTAAGTAGCACTTGAACAAATGAATTTTGGTTTTCACCTACATCTGACGAGGGCATACTTGTTTGGTATGCAGTGAACATACAACAGAGAGCATCTACCTTACCATTATCCGCTACCTCAGCATCGACAAACGGCTTGGCCCACATTGACACTGGCTGCTTCAGCCACGGCGGTCCTACAAACCAGAGGGTACTGTGTTGCAGTGCCTGGGGGGAGACACCACGGGTTAGCAGATCAGCGGGATTCTGTCTCGAGCTTACATGGCGCCAACAAGATAGTGGATAGGATGCCACTATCTTTGAAACTCTATGCGCAGTGAAAGCATCCAATTTAAGATTGCTTTTCACCAACCAGTACAAAACAATAGAACTATCTGAAAAAAGATACACTTGATTAATAGAACACACAATTCTCAATGCTCTTATTACCTTCTTGGTCAATTCTACCAATAACAATGCACTACACAACTCCAAGCGAGGAATAGTCGACCCTGCCAGGGGAGCAAGTCTTGATTTAGAGCACAACAAGTGGCTATGCGCAACGGATGCAGAATCATGATTAACTAAGTATAATGCAGCTCCGTACGCCTTATGAGAGGCATCACAGAATCCTACTAGACAAGAGGGAAGGTGACCCTGGGGTAACACCTTGCGTGGGAATATAATTGATGGCAGTAAAACAATCTCATTAACCAAGGACTGCCAACAACAAGTAAGATCAGAATCAAGAGGAGTATCCCAATCCAACTGTAAAGACCACAATTTTTGCAGAAAAAGCTTCAACTTTACCAAGAAAGGATTCACAAAACCTAATGGGTCATAAATAGAGGCTATTAAGTGCAACACAACCCTTTTTGTTATACACGGGAGGTTGAAAGTGTTTGGATCGGAGTGTTTGCTGTATGTAATGCAAAGTGTATCTTTATCAGTGTTCCAAGTCAAACCCAATATTCTGTGTGTATTGTCTAAGGCCAGAGGCGTGGAAGTGTATTGTGTGTGAGTGGTGTTGAGGTGGCCAGAAACGATGAAGAATTGCTATTAACCTTTCTCAAATTAAAATGAGCTCCCTTTAGCACTTTTACAATCCTTTGAAATAACGATGCTGCCTTCTCAGCACAGTCACTCCCAAACAGTAAGTCATCTACATAAAATCCCTGCTTGATGGCTGAAGCCACCTCAGGATCATTTCATTTATTTCCTCAGCCAACTTGTTGAGACACCTTGTACTCAGAAATGCGGAGGGGGCCATACCATAAGTAACGGTTTGCAAAGTAAAAATTTTAATGGGGTCGTGAGGGTTCTCTCGCCACAAAATTCTTTGAAATTTAGTATCAGCATCATGCACCCGAACCATTCTATACATTTTCTCAATGTCTGCTGTGAAACAAACATTAAACAATCGAAATCTAAGCATGATGTCAATGAGCTCTGATTGCACGTTAGGGCCAGCGAAGAGTAGGTCGTTTAAACTTAACCCGGAAGAAGATTTGGCACTACAATTGAAGACTACGCGCAGTGGTGTAGTATGGGATTGTGGATTCAACACACAAAAATGAGGTATAAAATAGAAAGGAGGTGCTATCTTACTGACACATTCAACTGCATGCCCCAATTCAATGTATTCCCTCATGAACTTGACATAATTATGCCTTAATTCTCTATCTTTAGAAAATCTGTTTTCTAAAGCAAGCAAAAACTGTTTGGCCACAAAATGTGAATTCCCCAATAATTGTGGAGGACGTTTAAAAGGCAAAGATACACAAAATTGCCCATTCTCCAACCTAAAGTTGTCCTCATTAAATTTCTTTTCACAAGGATGCTCCAAGTGTGAGAAGTTTTCATCACGAGAAGAGGAAATCCTCTCAGAATTCCAAATATTCTCATAATCATTGACTAAGGAAGGAGAGTGTGCAGTTAAGAAAAAGCACTGATCTGGAGGTGCCGCACTTGGCAACAGTGTGGGCAATCGATCCCCCGCAATGACATTACCAAACTTAGTATCAAGAATAAAAAGCTTTGAACAATGGCTGCTCTTCTTAGTGTTAAGCACCTGAAAAAATAAAGAAGAGCTTAATAAAATATCTAATTTTTTAGGAATAAAGAATTGGTCATCAGCCAATTTTAGGTCAGCAGGCAGCTTCCGGGCAGCTAAATTAATGTTCCTCCGGGGGGTGGCTTTGGAAATAGCAGGGACCACTAAACATTCTATTGCCCTTTTCCACCTACAACACCGCGAGGAGATTAACACATGAACTCTAGCATTTGAACCAGAAGTAAGAGCATTAACAGAATGAATCGTAGCATTATGCCTAATTCTTTTGAGACGGAGGGCCTGTACCAGTGATTCAGTTATCAAGGAAACTTCACTACCAGAATCAAGTAATGCCCTGGCTGGCAGGGTTTGGCCCAATTCATTTGTTGCATTAACAATGGCTGTGGGAAGGAGAGAACCAATATTAAATGTCTGGCTAAGAACCAAGTGTGATAACGTGGAAACCTTAGTATCGTGTGGTTGTTTTGCAGTAATCTGGGTGGCAGATGCTAGTCCAGCAGAGGTGTTGGGAGCACTAGAACAATGAGGTGATGCCAAATTATGGACATTTTGTGTAGAAAATTTATGAAGCATTGAGTGGTGGTTCTTACCACAAGTTTTACAACTTCGCTGTGAGCAATGATGAGAAGGACCCTTCCTTCGAAGACAATTGTAGCAGAGTTGATGAGAAGAGACAAAATCCCATCTCTGCTGGACAGCCAGGGTACGAAAACGAGGGCAGGCGAAAAGTGGGTGCTCTCCAGAACTGCAGGCAATGCAGGCTTGAGCTGATGACCCCTCTTCCAGCTGAAACACCTGTTTGGCAGGTGAAGATTGTGTAGGGCGCTTAGATTTACTAACTGAAACAGAATTCACATCAGGATTAGCAAGAGGGGCAATGTCTAGGGCTCTTGCCCGGAGTGAAAGAAAATCTAAAACATTTTGCAATGGAACAATATCATTTTTTGCTTTAGCAAGGAAAAATGCTTCCCTTGTTTTGTTATCCAATTTACTGAGCACTAAAAATTGTACTATTATTTCAGCCATAGGGACTGTAGTGGGAACTGCTGACATAGATAGCCAGTGAGAAGTTACTACATTGTGCAATTCTCTTAAGGAGGAGGCATCACCAATTTTGAGGGAAGGAAAGGAGAAGAGAGCATGAATGTGCTCTTCTAAAATTTTCGATTTATCGTCATAACGATCTCTTAATAAAGCCCAGGCCTGTTGAAAGGATCTGTCTGATACTGTGAGCACAGAAATCAACTTCAGCGGTTCGGCCTCGAGACTACTCATTAAATGCACCAACTTCTGCGAGTCCGGTATCTGTACCTGATTAATGACTAATTGAGTAAACAAATCACGAAAACGTTGCCAATTTCTATACCTTCCATCAAATTTTGGAATTTTAATGCTCGGTAGCGAGGCATGATGACACGCCGAGGCAACAGTAAGAGGCTTTTCAAAGGGCTCGTATTTTTCATTCAATAGCTGTTTTACAGCCAAGTAAGCATTTTCACATTGCGAAAAATTTTGTTCATGAATCGTGCTAAAGAACTCTGTGGAGCTGATCGCATCCATTTTAAGAGCTTCGATATCCTTCCAGACCTCACATAACCTATCTCGCAGGCACGCGAGACTGGCTACCGTTGCTGGTTGCAAAGCTTTCAAATTACTTTCAATTCGTGAAATTTCCCAAATAGCGAGACTCCACCTTTGTGATAATCTTAATTCAACTGCACCTGGCTCCTTAGCCCGTACCTTTGACTGAGACATGGTTAATTAAGCTTGCTTACTAACGAAAAGAACTGAAATAATTCACGGTAGCATTTAAAGGGTATGAAGTTTCATACGCGAAAAACCATCTAAAAATTTAAGCACCGACATGTATTTGTTAATTGGAAGTCAACACCACTTTCATAAGCAAAATGAGCTATGTAAGTATCGTCAAAATGCATTTAACCCTACAAACTTGAGAACCTAAGATCAGGAACGTGAAATATGAGGTTAGGAAAGCTGCATAAGATTTCCAGGAATTGGAAAGGCGTAACCAAGAACATGCTTTTAATTTGCACCATACAAACCGCAAAGCAAAGCGCACATAACACAAGTAAATGTTACAACAGCACTGCTAATGATTCTACTGTAATTTTGTTTTTTTATTCACAAAGGCACGCGTTCCGTGTGCCATATTAGACAACAATGGGAACAAAAAGAATGGCTCTTTCAGGGACAGCATGGTTTCAGGAATGGTTTCTCTTGCGAGAGTCAGATAGCATCATTGTTTCAGGATATAGCAGATGAAGTTGATGATAGTGGGAGGGTGGACGCCGTAATAGTAGATTTTGCGAAGGCATTTGATGTTGTGCCTCACGACAAACTGGTTCATAAATTACTGCAGTCAGGTATTGACACCAGAGTTGTCGCGTGGATTGATGAGCTTCTTCGAGATAGAAAACAGAAAGTTCGAGTTGGACAACAATTTTCAAATCTAGCAAAGGTAACTTCAGGGATTCCCCAAGGAAGCGTTATTGGACCTCTCCTCTTTCTAGCTTTTGTGAATGACCTGCCAGACAATTTAATTTCAAAGGTACGACTATTTGCAGATGACTGTATATTATATCGAGTTATTCATTCAAAAGTAGATGAGGATATTTTGCAGGATGATCTACATAGATTACATCTCTGGGCGGAAAAAAATAGCATGACAATAAATAGTTCGAAAAGCAAAACCATCACGTTTGGTAGGGGCCGCAAGTATACTGAAACTCAATACCGTTTAGGCAACGAGAATATTCCAAGAGTCGTGTCTTGTAAGTATCTGGGAATAATTTTTGATAGCAAATTGAGTTGGGAAGATCAGGTAAACTTTGTCGTGGGGAAAGCGTGGAAATCTTTGCATTTTACTATGCGAATACTAAAAAAGAGTACTGCGAAAGCAAGAGAATTAGCTTATATATCTCTAGTTCGCCCATTAATGGAATACGGGACGGTTTGTTGGGACCCTTATAGAATATCACAAAAGGAATATTTGAATAGAGTACAGAGAAGAGCATGTAAATTTATTTTCCGAAGCAATAGGAAGAAAGTAGAGTGGGAGTCATTAGAAATCAGGAGGGTTAAGGCAAGACTCTGTGCTTTGTACAAAGCGTATGTCGGTTATCCAGCTTGGAAAGATATCCACATCCGGCTCAGTAGACCCACGTATTTTAGTAGAGGGGATCACAAGCACAAAATACAGTTCAGGCCACAGAGAACAGATGTTGGAAAATTTTCCTTTACAAATAGATCTATAACGGACTGGAATAAGTTGCCTGCGACAGCCTTGGAACCCTTTCCTCTAGGTCTTCAGAGATTTAAAAGTAAATTAACTAATGATATTTGTAAATTTTATTAGTTAGTAAGTTATGTTCATTAGAATTATTTATTATTATTAGTAATTATTGTAACCATTATTAGTACTGTGATAATTATTAGATGCATTCGTTTATAGTATTCATATTGACGTGTGGTGACGTGTTGTGAAGTGTGGTGCTATATAGAAGTAGAAAGAGAAGTGAAGTGAAGTGAAGTGAAGTGAAGTGGAGTGCAGTGTATAAAAAGTCGTATATGTTAGTATAAATTATCTGTACAGGACCACCATAATTAATAGAATTAGTAGTAATAATGCGGGTATTGTTATTAATGCATTTTTTGTTAATATTGTTATCTTATTATTATTATTATTATTATTATTATGATTATTATTGTCTTAAAATAATTTTAAGTTACATTGTATTTAATTCATAATTATAATATGTAGATATAATATGTAAATTTTAGTGTTCCGCCACCAGGTTGTATAAACCTACCTGCGGAAATAATAAATATCTATCTATCTATCTATCTATCTATCACGTCTTCGCGGCTTGGCGTGAACAAAAACCTCGCGTAGTCAGTGTTACCAACGAACGAACGAAGTATTCGTTCCCGGGTTTCGGCACCATAAAATGTCAAAGAATACAAAAAAAAACTTTAATAATTTCACAAAACTTTAACAATTTCACAAAACTCTTGCAGTGTTGCGAAACACAAAATTAAAGGCACACACTGACCAAGCGATGCTACCTGACTAACACAGCAAGCAAAAACCAAATTAATGTAACATTGAAAGGTTACGAGGCACTCATGGCCGGGTTGTCGAACCACACCACTGTCACAGCACCACCGCTCCTGCAAATCACACCGCTGTCCTGTAGAGGGTCTCAAATGCAGAAATCGTGAAAAATGCCCTTCACCGCCGTGGATGCTTCATGCTCCCGGTCCACCATAGCTCCATCCGCTTGGCCCACACTCCACCAGCTGTGTCGCCCGCTGTCCGCACATGCTCTGGCGGTGCCCCGGGTTCGACCCCGGGCAGGGCGCAGAGGGGCGGGCAGCCGGCTAGCTGGCGGCGGGGGGCGGACGTAGGCGGGGGGAGAGATACGGGCGCGACGGCGCGATGGTGTTGGTGGCGGCGGTGACGGTGGTGATGTAGTGACGTCACCGGTGTCGGCGGCGAGGGTAGCTGATTGCAACCTGGCAGGGCGGCGGAAGAACTGTCACATGCATCAAGGCGCGGGGAAACAATGATTTAATTAATGTCTTCATTCCATTTCATTGATTGATTGATTGATTGATGATGGATTTTTTTTAAGTAGGACGCGCGAATTTTGGAATTGGCGCCCCCATGACACCCTGGTCTAGCATGGAACTCCCATAATTTAGCGGGAAGCACTCCAAAGAGTGCCCAGGTGGGCGGAAGTCGCAGGAACTTGTCCGCGCCGAGCAAAATGTGCTAACACCCTGTTCACTTGGGGGACTGGTACAGAGTTTACATTGACATTGTCACTGCAGCTTGAAGACGAGGTCGCGCCTTCGGCTTGCGCGTACTGACTGACCTGATTTGATTGAATGTTATTTTGCATAGGCTGCTGCTTACTTGTTGCCTGCATTGAATATACAGCCGGTGCTGAATACTGAGATATCTGCGCTTGTTGCGGTGGAGTTAATAGATACGCTGGTGCGTATGAAGCTGAAATATCACGGCCGTCGCCTTCCACGACCTCCATTTGGCCGTCAGTTGGATAAACCAGGGCTAAGGCATCGGCGATGCACTGGCTCAGGCCAGCGTTGTTGAATGTTGATGAAGAATTAATAACTTGTTAATTACTGCACTTTAGATTGAAATTGCACACTGTGTAGACAACTCTTCACTGATACACCTTAACACTTCGAATCGTAAACTGCTACTGTCAGTAGCCGTTGCACTCAGAGGTCTGCACTGCTCGACTGCTCGCAGCGGAATGGCCGAGACCTATACTACTTCTTTAACTACTACAACCTCGAAATATTTTTACTTGGAGGTAAACGATAATGTTCCAATCTTGATGATAAAAGTTATTATCAGACGGGGATCATTTCATAGTTGGAATTAATTTTGCTGGTATTTAAAACTTGTTTAGTCAATGCATTGAGACTCGTATATTGTTTTCTAGTGACGTTTCATTTATGATTTAATGTTCTGCTATGTTAAAGTTTTATAGAACATCGTCGAAGAGCCGGAATACTAGTCAATATAACTGGTTTTCATATAATAAAGAAATTTAACTTTCAAATGTCAAAATAAACTGTATTTAAATACATTAAACTTTTATAAAAGAATTGTCCAAATATAGCTGAAAACCAATTAATATCACTTGATGCTAACATTCTTTACATGCATTGCCTGATAAAAGAATCCATCAAGTTGTGCCGAAAGAGCTCAACGTATTGGATGTTACCAGATCGTTCACATGCAACTACAGCCGTGAGTGCACACGTCTTATGAGTCATTTTGCGGCTCGTGGCGATTCGCTGGTGTAACTCACTAAGGCCTCATTCACAATGCAAACTGAAACGTAAACGGAACGTAGCTGCAAAACCTTGAAATGAGTTACAAAGCGAGAGTATTCACAATACCTTGACGTAACTGTAGATGTAAATCCGTAAACGTATGAGTTCACAAGCACCAAGCTTTTATGTTAAGTTTACGTCGGAATTCTACCGAAGGCCAATCAGAGGAACAAATGCACAACCAAATCTGCGAAAAGCAAAAAAGGTCGATCAGATTGTGGTTATGTCAATTTACCGTTATGTAGTGAAATATATTGCCAACGGTTTTGATGCGAGTAGTGAATTCAAAGTAAGTCACTTTTCTTGTGACTTGAACTCGACATGGTGAATCAAATAATTACGTTCGACGAATTACTCGGGAATTTAATACAAGAGACTCGTTGTTCATAAAATGAAGGAAATGCGAACGCTAATATAACACCTACACGCATTTATATATAAAGACAAATCAAAATGAAAATTAAGAAAAAGCTAGAAACCATAGTGAAAAGACATTTCCTCCCTGTTAAAAACGAATCGATCAAACTTCAATAAATTGATATCTGATTGGTTCAGACGAATCTGACGTTTCACCTTACGTTCGTCATTGTGAATGCGTTTTTACGTGTAAATTTTACTGCTAAATTTACGGCATTACGTTACGCGTACGTTTGCATTGTGAATGAATGAGGCCTAAGGCCTTCTTCTCGTCTTTTTGATCGCAGTGCTGGTCAAGGTTGTCAATATTACATATATTATTCGCCCTTACGCTTACCCTATATGGGGTGGTACTGCAAAATCAAATTTTCAAAAACTAGAAATAATGCAAAATAGATACTTGAGAAATATTTTAAAAGCCCCTTGGTTCATTCGAAATCATCAAATTTTAGAAGAACTAAGCATGGTTTTTTTAAAAACCTATATTAATCTTCTCTCCACTAAATTCTTCTCCAGTTTCTGTGCTTGTCCTACTTACAATATTTTTACCTTGGCGAATCAGCTAAGACTTTTTCACGTATTCGTTCAAGTTTTGCTAAAAACTCATTGCAATCTCCATAACTATATCATCTTTTCTTCTTAAAAATGAACAAAATCTTTATAAATTATAAAAATTATTATTACTTTGAAATGTACTTCTATTTCCTACTCCTTCAATTTATAATTATGCAAACTTATGTGTCATAGAAGAATACTCTAAGGTTACCTCTATAAGTTTTCCCCTCATAAGTTCTAATTGTTATTATTGTTGCTTCAATCCCTTCAAAGATAATGTATTATAAAAGGATAAGTAAAGTGCTTTCTTCTCGTTTTAGTTTCAACAAAACTCAAGAACTTCTATATTAGATTCTTTTAATCATGCAATATTAACAATAGTATTAAAACTTGTTGTACCCTTGTTGTTACAAACTTAAGACTTCGACTTGTCCAGCTCCGGATAGTACGTCAATCTTTATTTCTGAAAAAATACCTAACTAATAAACATTTTATATGTTCACATGACAATAAGTGTTAATTATTGATATGAGGTAAATATTTATTAAACAGCTCCATTGTACTGAATCATCAGTACATAAACATTTATCAAACAGCTCCATTGTACTGAAGCATCAGTAATAAACATTTACCAAACAGGTCCATTATACTGAAGCATCAGCGTATAAACATGTATCAAACAGCTCCATTGTACTGAAGCATCAGTACATAAACATTTATCAAACAGCTCCATTATACTGAAACATCAGCGTATAAACATTTATCAAACAGCTCCATTGTACTGAAGCATCAGTACATAAACATTTATCAAACAGCTCCATTGTACTGAAGAATCAATACATAAACATTTATCAAACAGCTCCATTGTACTGAAGCATCAGTAAGAAACATTTATCAAACAGCTCCATTATACTGAAGCATCAGCGTATAAACATTTATCATACAGCTGCATTGTACTGAAGCATCAGTACAATAAGTAAATTATTCAAAAGGCAGGGCAAGGGCCAGGGAAAAGGGAAGGCGGCCGTCGCGGCGCGGGCGACAGGTAGTTCTTCGGCGCATTGGGCCCGCGCCAACCGCCACGCGCAACATTAACTCGGCGCTCCACATTCGGCCGACGACGAAGGCAGCGAGCAAATGCGCGCAGATTGAAAGATATGATAATGAAGGAGGCGGCTGGGAACACTCGACCAAAACAAGCGACTCAAGCGGATCTTTTTACTGGAACGCGGAACGCAAGGAGGATAACGTATTCACATACAGCTAGTAACAGTCTTGTTTGTACAGTCCATAGTTTGCTCAAAATAGTTAATTTTAAGTGGAAAATTAATACTAATGAAAAATATATTACAAGATTGTTCAATAATTCCAGTTAAATAAAATGTAACTTTGTACACCTAGACGAAATGTTCTTGAATTTGAAGTTTATCAGCACATTTTGTTGCTTGGAAACTTTCGTAATGACTAGTTCCCGAGCGACTAAATGTGCTGGTGAATTTCAAATTCAAGGCCATTTCTTCTAGACGTACAAAGTTACATTTTGTTTAACTGGAATTATTCAATTATCTTGTAATATATTTTCATTAATATTAATTTTCTACTTAAAACTAACGATTTTCGAACACATTATGGACTGTACAAACAAGACTGTTACTATGTTTGATCCTCTTCATAAATTACGAACGCAATTGTCAGGATAAACGATTTAAATACGAAGCACATTTATAAAGTAAGTTTTCCTATCTTGTCAACTATGAGAAACACGTTTAATGGAAAACTATTGCAGAAAATACAGACCATGTTGCATTATGTTCCCACATAATCGCCATCAGAATTGAGACATTTGTCGTACCGTGGTAAAGAAATTTGTGTTTCTGTGTTGTAAAAGTCTGCCACGTGGGATAGGTACCAGCGTGAACCAATTTATGTGGACTGCACAGGAATTTGTGATGTACTAGGAAAAACCGACAGACGTTGTTCTGCTCTTCATCTCCCTCTCTCCTTTTTTTCACTCTCTCTCTGTCCCTCCCTCACCCTGTCCGTCTGTCTCTGCCACTCTCTGTCCCTCTAATTCACATTATTTGCAGATTCTGCACATCTCTGACAAGGTGAGGTAATATCGACAAGCGCCGGACCAACAAAAATATAATAGAATGTTCAAGAAGGTTTCATCCTGTAGATTACGGTGTGAGAAACTTTTCGTTGAGCCCTTCGGCCTCAACATTTTAGTTTTACTACGAGTCGAAACAACGAGTTGCCAAAATATTAGGGGAAAAATTGTAAGCGTAACTTCTTTATGTGCAATTTCTTACAATTAACTTAGTGGCAAAGTGTGATTTTCCTGAGCAATATCATGACTGACCAAGCTGGCTTGAAAATTTGACCGAATCACTACTGACAACGAAAATACTGGCCTAAGTAAAACTAAAACGAAACCTAACAATAAACAGTATTCTCTCTTCCCTGTACAAAATCCTCCATTCTTGGTCAATATTGTTTCTTTGTTCTTTTTGACGAAGGACAAGAAAAGATGTAAGAGCTCACTTTCCATTATAGTTTCTAAGCTCTCGGCTATTGCCCCATGCAATTTTTCTTGAGCCTTCTGTCTCCTCTCTTTTGAAATTCACACGCATAACACCCTGGCAATTTCGTGAGGATAGCTCCTTTCTTGAGTCTCGGTCGTGCCAAAGTACCCTGTAGCTCCTTTCGTGAATTTGCTCCATATCATAAGGACTTACAGCGAATTTCACTTTTATCAAAATGAAATGCACCCACCTCCAAAGAAATAAGAGAATTAGGTTAAACAACCTAAAACAATTATTTCTCTTAATTTACGTATGTCAGGATTTTAAAATCAACCACACCAGAAGAAACAATATTATGAAAGAAATATGGACCTACGCTTGCATCAAATTTAATTTTTAATTCATGTTTTAAAAAATATTAATTTTCCCTCGTGAACTGTTTAGTCTATGAATGTATATTGACTTACATTAGTAGAGTTTGAAATTTGAGGGGTGAACGATAAAAACGACAAATAGATTTTGAATAAGAATAATATGAACTTTTATTGTTTAGTATATGCTTATGGTGTGATACCATTCCAAGTGCGTCAGTAATGTAGGTTATTTCACAAACTCTTCACAGAAATAATAATATTAATACTTACCTTCGTCATCTGCGTCGGAATGAAAGCCTACCGATGTATTGCAGAGATCCAATTTTTCCTAAGGCTATATTTTTCCTAAGGATATAATGGGCATACGTGGTCCGTTTTCATCATAAATATTAAGACTGATCATATTAAGACAATCATATTACGACTATCAAAACTGATTCTGTTGCAAAGGAAGATAAATGCTAGAAAGTATTAGTAATAATATTATTATTGTTATTGTATTTTTATTTACGTAATCCATCAAACCTTTCCTGATATCATGTGCCATCCGTCTTGTGGTTATTATCACCAAGATTTTACCAAGCTTTGCATGGCTCACGTCAGGTGGTCTTCCACGTTTAGGGCGCCTTCCAGTATAGTTTCCTATTTCTGGGAAATTCGATGCGTTCTGGTAGCGACGATTAGAGGCACTGTATTTTCAATGTAAAATAATACTTCACGTGTTTTACTCTGCAATTCGGCTCGCAGATTGGAGAATAATGAAACAATGTCCGAGATGCCCTACTTGAAAACGAATGAGTTCACCCTGAGTTTTTCGCAAGGAGATCTTACAACTGTTTGTTTAGAGGCTAGGCGCCACATTTAAATAAAACCTGAAAGCAATGTGGTTACAAGCATACACATGAAAATATTATTTTCAGATATTGTCCACTGTACTTCTAATTCTTTGTAAACGTATATTTTATTTATTATTACTTTTTTGAATCCCATTTTATTATTCAATTTTTCTAAAAACGACGCACAATAGTTGAAAAGCTTTTGCTGCTAAAGGCGCTAGATTCAACGCTAATGTACCATACTCTAAAAATATCCGCCAGGAAATCTCGTCTTCTTTGTTTCCGTCGCTTTCAGCTCTGCTACAAAATAGGTTGACCGACAGGAACTAGCGACGAAAATGTCCGCGCCGCTAGAGGAACTCCGCCGAGCTTCCGTGCGCTCGCGGGGGCCTGGAAATCGGCTTATCGCCGCAGACGGCCCTTGCACTGTGGCAAGGAGCTCTCGCGAAACCTTTAAAATTAATTGGAACTTCGCGCAGTCGGCAGCTCGCTTCAAAGCGCAGCTTCTCCCGCCGCCGACCTCAACTCACACTCCGGGAAATCGCATTAAAAATATTATTCCACTGAAAGAAACATGAGTCCGAATTTCTAAAGGTACTTTTGTTCCGGCGAGCCGCTCAAAGAACGCACAGTCGCGTGGCGCGCGCGGGTGGCGAAAATGTGAACTCAAGCGAGAGGGATCTTACTGCAGGGGTGGGTGAAGAGCTACAGGCCAGACGAGTCTCGATGAGCCAGCCGCTCAGTTCTTCCGGAAAATATTATTTCCCGATTGTTGATTCCACACCTACTCCACATTCATATGCTGGGTAAACGCGAGGTTATTGATGAAATCCATAGTTTTTTCTAAATAGAAGCATTACATAATCGCCAATAGTTCATTAAATGACTACTATCCAGCGCACGTCCAAAGTCGCATCATATAATCGACATACGCTGACTGATAGCCTTCTAGGTGCTGCATTTGCGCCATATCAATGCTAGAGGGAGGGGGAGACGAGAGAAATGGTGGAAGAGAGAGACGGAGGAAGAGGGAGAAGGAGGAAGAGAGGGAGGGAGGAAGGAAGAGAGAGGAAAAGAGGGAAGAAGAATAAAAGAATAAACAAGAAGAAAAAGAGAGAGAAAGATGACATTGTGAACGACACCCTTGTAAAGTCCACAGCTTACGACTGGAAACCAGCCCATCTACTAAACAAGACCTGCTCAAATGCAGCGTCATGGTCAGCCTGCTCGGGATAGCCTGGTTTAGTGGCCCGCTTGCCCCCTTGCATTTCACTAGACCAGAGCCGATCGCGCCCCAGCGCCTTCCGTTGAGCTGACTCATCAAGGAGTGGGCTGACTCATCATAGATGGCCCGCAGGCAAGCGCTGGACCAGAGCATGTCAAGCTTCAACGAAGTTGTCGTACGTGTTTGTTTCGAACCAGAACATATGCGAGCTCGGAGTTCTGTCAATCCCCTTTTAGGCAAATAATTAATCTCGCTAGTCTTCTTTCATATAATCAAACAGTGTCTGGGGTCTAACCTGTGACCCCAAAGCTGTCTCACCGCGAACTACTGTGTTACTTTGAGAAGGGAAATTCTGTTCAGACTTTTCGTAGACTTGAAGTTCTCCTTCATACCGTAAATGTATCAGTGAGTATTCAGTGCTTCCAGGAGAGTCAACGCCTTTGGTTATTAATCCCATAAGTGTTGTGTATGTTATGGTTCGGTATATGGCGATGTTTCCCTCCGCAAAACGGGAGATCCGACGTCGGTCTACACGTGGTATTGTGGGGTTCTCCCTTTCAGGAGCTGCCCCCTGAGGGGTATCGCACAGACGCAAAAAGCTCTTAAGCTTCCGACTGGCCTTCCAATAAGTGGACGAGTGTAGTCCATTAAAGTGATGTTCTTCACTCCTCTCAGGCCCAGATGCCGAGAATATGAAAAGTGCCACAGGATCAATACCAGTGCCTAGATGCAGCTCATGGGAGTAAAACTTCTAAGATGTTGAATTTCACAATGCTTTGTAATAAGTGAATTATAAGTTCATTCATAATGCAAGTTACAAAGATTCCAATTGATATGACCGAAAATGAATGTAATTTTTATGTTGAGAATTATTAACGTTTCGTGGCCGATTGCTACCTTTGGTACTATACTTTTGTAAACTATTTGCTTATTACATTTCTGACGTGAATCATGACTGGAAAAAAATGTCCATTTGAAATGTACAATCTCATCACAACCAAATTTTCTGTTGCTCGCGTCATTCTTCACGGTCACAAGACGTCTCACTAAAACTCACAATGTCATCAGAATCAAATATTCCGTTGACCTTACAATGTCACTGTTGCCCATTTGTTAAATACTGTCGCGTTATTCGTCTGGAAATGTTCCAACAAATCACGGAAAACTTCCAATAAGAACAGTTGTCAGCTAGAATTCTCCTCCAAACAGTGACTAAATTCCCTGTAGCTGAATTCAAAATACTGCTACTAATAATCACCCACCAGTGACACTCGATTCCTGGTATATCCTGGTCGAAGTCGGTGGTAAAGGTTTGTCATGGAATATTTTATGTTACTTAATCAGAACGTCCTGAGAGTTCAGAAATTTCCACTTTCAAACTTTCTACCATATGAACCGCATCCCGCAAATATCGATATCAGGGCCTCAGACGCAAATCGTTACTCTAGAAAAAAGCCACTAGAAAGATTCAATGGAAAAAATGAAGTTCTGGCGTGTAATTCTGTCTTCCAATCTGTCACTGACTAATGGCGTTTTAAAATGATTATTTAAGGAAGAAATGTAAAATATTAATAATTAATGTCAGATTATTACACAAAACCTTAACAAAACAGTGACTGACTGCAATATAAATTCGTCCATCTTTTAATAAACTGTTTATTTCAATTTGTAATTTGTGTTTTTGTCTTCTGATATAACCGAGCAGATATATTTTCCTGTATATTTAAAACAACCATAACAATTTGAACAATCATATGTTAAAACTGAGGAATATATTCGCCTTGTTAAATCGCCTTCAAATAAATTACTACAAAAATGGAAACAAGATAACTGCTAAACATTCATATCAGTGTTGCAATTTTTGCGATCGACTCAGACCGCCTAATGTATTTTCTGTGATTTTTTCATATTAGTGTCATAAATATATGTACCTTTAATTTAGTTTTCAATTGGTTATCATTTTTTTAAATTTACTGCGAACTCTATCCTCAGTGAGTACAAATAAAGCTTGAGATATTTTTTTCAAATTCTTTAAAGAATAAGCTAAAAGTCTGTGTTGAAGATTGTTTGTATCAAAAATAGTGATATTGTTTTAGACCATTTTGGTTTTTGATCTCCATTTTCTTCAAGGAAAACCAACGATAAGGTTTATGCGATTTATGTTCTGTTAATACACTGATAGATACCGATGTCCTCAGCCCATCAAAAACCCATCAAACATGGATTATGACTTGACAACGTAATACTTACTATAGTTAAAATATACTTAAAATAATTCCTCTTTACTACATAAGTACGTAGTAAGGGGAGGAAGTTATAAGACCTCTAATGTGTTTCAAACTTTTGGAACTTAAAAGTATGGCTATGAATGTAACGAGTATTAGATTCACAGAGGAACTAATATCATATCCTTCCGATGTTCAACTCCGGTCAACGCCTGGCGAATGCCGGAGCATGCCCTATAAAACGGACCACGGACCTCGCGCGATCTTTCCTTCCTCTTTTCTTTTCCCCTATCTTCACCCCTTACACACACACACACACATACACACACTTACACTAACATGCACTATACTACCACACTTGCCGCGAGACTGGTCGAAACCTTAGAGTCTGTCTGGAGCGCTGGGGATTTTTTTGTGTCTAAAATGATATTATTTTAGACCAGTTTGGTTTTTGTGCTCCATTTTCTTTTCTTTCTTTTCCATTTTCCAAGAAAAACCGAGGATAACATTCACTGTCACCTCCCGTAAGATCACCGTCACTTCCCGATGAAAAAACATACACTACACTTACGAAACTGGGTTGGTGGGTGACACCCTGTTGCGGAAAACCCCGCTAGTCGACGGTAGGTCGGCGCCGGATGTCGCCATCCCAGCGGGGAAAAGATCATCGTCACCATGCGATGAAAATTATACACTACACTTACGGGACTTATGCCCTCAGTAGTTGACGTGCCCGGAATTACTTACAGGCAATCAACCACCATCCAAGCACTCTAAGAAAATTTGGTAACCAACACAGAAGGTCGTTTTCCTTGCGCCTAAAAGGCCTACCAACCCCTGGAGAAGAGCGGACCCGCCAGAAGTAAGCGGTTGGAGCGACTTTAACCCGAGGGAAGATTACCTTTGATATTCAAAACGTCTGCGGGCGCGGGGAGGCCTACTCGTATCATAATTCCTGGCGGGTGGGTAGCTTCCTTTATCGTGCGGATTTGTTAGATGGCGTCAGGGAGACGGCTCTAACGAAAAGGGAATTATGCTCTCGGGAATTCTACAGTGGGATTTCGGGAGAAGTCTTACGAAGATAATAGAAAATTATACGATGCTGTTGGCAGTCGCAACTTGAGATAACATTTCGTTCTGCGTATACTCTCGTAAAGTCACTTAATTTCCGTGGCACTTCATTAGCTGAACCTTCGTGGAAGTTCAGAATCTTAGAAGTCTTCCTTCTCGCTTTCCATGCTGCCCACTTTACCATAATGTTCGATTTTTGATCAAACGTGTGCCGATATAATAATGATTCATTGATTGTGATTCCGGGCAAGTCAACTACGAGGGTCATTACTCCCGTAAGTGTCATGCATGTTTTTTCTAGGGAGGTGGCTGGAGTATTCCCCCGTTGGATAGCGAGGGCGGCGACTACCTACCGTCGGCTAGCGGGGTTTCCCCCGACCACGTATCTCCCACTACCGGGGCAGCGCCCCAACCGGGACAAAATGTAAGTTCCGGACCGATCTTCCGTCGTATGTGCAAGTGTAGTGCATGTTAGTGCATTTATTTGTATAATTAGATTGTACATTAAAACGGGGGTGGAATATTCGCAACCGGACAATTCTGTAGTGAACAGACAGACTTTTGCCGCCCGTCTTGCCTGTCGAAAAGTCTGCTTACAACAGTAACGCTAAAGGGCGTTGGGCAGATTTTCTAAAAAAGCTACGACTCCCGGTTACTACAACGGCCTTTCCAATGGCTGCTCCCAGAGTGTAAAAAACGAAGGTTGGGAGTACGAGAAAACTCTCTGAAGCGCTGCATTACAGATGACTGTGGCAACGTAGGACGAAGAAACACACAAACCAACTCTCTCCCCGTCTCTGTCTGTCTGTCTGTCTGTCTCTCTCTCTCTCACACACACACACACACATACATAAGCAAACTATTGTTGCCAGTCATATCAGGATCTTGGTATTTTTATCAAAGTTTTAATGACGACACCATGTACCAGGATGAAGACGTCCTGGTACGCTTAAATATCAGGAATTTAAGTCTTCAGTAATTGATGATGAACGATTTATGATTCGTATAATAAACTTTTATTCAATAATTTACCACGAACACTAATATTACAAATAACTGTGATATTGGCGACAACACTGCCGTAAAAACATTAAGTGTGACATAGGGTGGTATTTTTCGAGTATATGCTATAGGAGAAAAGGATACCTCTTAGTCTTCCATTTATGGTTGGAACATCTTTTCTTTCCAACATGATTCCATTTAATTTATTGATATAAAATGACTTGATATCGTGTTAAATTTAACAACTTTCTGTGCGCGGTAAAAACATAATAGAGTTACAAATAATATAAATAATTTCAGAATCAATTATCATTGGTACCAGGAATTTTATTTAAGTACCAACATTTTTTAAGGTTAGTCCTGGGATACACATTTAATCATATGGCAAAGCTGAAGCAAATACACACCTGATATATTGGACGTGACACGAAAGGCCATGTCCCATATCCTTCTGCCCTATCTACCATTACAAATACGCCATCTAATACCAATCTAGCTGTTTTACAAAATACGACAGTTGATGGAAGTAATTCATAGAACTTCTAATTTTGTCGAAGTGAATCCAAAATTTGCACCAATTTACAACTTTAAATGATGGTGGGAGACATACTATAAAAATTGCAGTGCCTGAAGAGACTGCCAATTAAGAAATAAATAAAATGGTACCTTCTCTCTCATTACTTGTATTATTTTATGACCAAACGTATCAAGAAATTGTTACTGCTTTGTCAGTTGAGTGGAGTCGCATCTCACCTTTATCTTGCCTGATTTTCGCAAATCCATTAAAATGGCCTATCCAGGAGGAAGTGTTACTCTAAACCTGCAAAACATTAGTGATGCAATTAAAGTAATTCCTCATATAGATACAATTCCAAGGACAATAGGGTATCAACCACAATAGTAGATTAAATTTTTTTTAGTATGTAGAATTTAGTCATACGTATGTTTCAGGAGTCTTTTTACCATCATCAGTGACACTATATTATAGAAAATTCAGTTCACAAGTTAGCAAATGGAAAATTACATAAGTACATAAACCTATTCAGCTTAAAAACTATTTAATTATAGTACTTACGCAAGTAACACGGATTAAACACACGTTAAGTAAATGTTAGCATAGTGCTCCGTCCTCTTAAAGACGTTTACCAAAAGTTTCAAACGTGTCCACAAGGGAACATGAACCACAATTAATTCCATCCATATTGCGCTCATAAAATATGTTTCAATAATAAAAGTTTAAGAAAATAGTTGCTTTTGTTTAAAAATACAAATTCATTATCTCAAATTAAAAAAAAATGTTAAAAGGGCATAGCCGTGTCTATCGCTTTTAACTATTCCTCGAACCGTTATTTTCTCCTACAACTTTTAAGTATGCTGTTGAGAAATGTGAGTTTGAATGAAGCAGTCAGTTTCAAAAATATAGAGAAATATTAAAAGGAATTGCTTTTTGCTTCTCCTCTAAAATCTTATTTTTTCCACTTCGGTCCTTTTAACAAGTAGCTATCTATTTGACCTATTAACCATTAAATATTTGCCCTTTTGTTATGAGTAAATGGCAATTTAAACAATTTTGGAATTGGCTCTTTTCAAAACATAATGAAGACAAATGGTAATAAACATTAATTCATTTTGTTCATTCTACACGTAGAAAATAAATTTTTAAAGCATCTGCAGTTTCGTAATGTTGAGCTATCATCTATAGTTTTATCTTGCGTTCGATCTGAAGAGTGATCTGTGCTTTCGAAATTTGAAAAAGCAGGTAAATACTTTAAAATTCTGGAAAAGACTCTGAGAGTTGATATTTACTTCAGTATTTTTAGCATGGTCTCAGTAGCTAATATGTATCATAAACGTAAAAAATCATCAATAATGAAAAATGAGTGAATGAATTAATATATTTTCTGCATAGTATACCTAGTTTAACTTGACATTGATCAATGTAGTGGTCTGTGCTTCATCAAGAGATCTTCTCAATTTCGTATTAAGAGAAATGCCGGAGGAAATGTTTCCGTATTCATACCATGCATGATGAGCTGCAGTAGTCAGCACATGCAGATCCCATTATTCAACAAACATTGAATTTGACCTGAAAAGGTGAAGAACTTTATTCAAAGACTACTAAAAAAAGTTGTAATAAACAATGCGTCGTTGAGTAAATGTACTAAATAAAATCACAGTTGCTATAAAAACTATCGTTATGAAGGAAAATAGAAATTGCTGGTAAACGAAAACATGTATTGTTTACATTTATATTTATGATATTTATTTACACTTGTTTCATAGCACGATTATTTACTTTGCAGCTGTATACAACCCGCAAGCGGATTTGGCTCGCCTCAAAATCCTTTTAGGCGTCGGAAAAACAGTTATGCAAAACGCTTTATGCTTTGTAGTTGTTAGTCAATCCGATACAAATGGAAGAATTTTCGTTCAGAGAGTATTCCTATGGTCGAAATGACAAGTAATTATTAATATATTATAACAATGACAGTTTTTATTGCATTAAAAAATATAGTACGCATTTTATAACGAACTATTTGCATTCTGTCTATAGTTTTTGAAAATTGCACAGATAGTTACTGGATTTAAATACTCGCATTTTCTGATAAAAGAGGATTTTAATAAATTAATAAACGTGACGAGACAAACGTGTGTGTTACAAAAATTAAATGTCAACAATACATCATAACATCAATCAACCGTTCCAGATACTACGTATATGTAAAATCAAAATAAATATTTTTTTTTAAATTATTGATTTTTGAACATTAATTCAAAAATTAGCGAACAACATTCACATGTGCTTCGTGATGAACGTCGTCTCAAGTCGTGCCACCACTGATGCACGCACGTGGGACGTCATGAATCAACGCGTCGGCGCGAAATGCCTGTCGTTTCCCACAAAATGTCTCCCGTGATGGACAGTTCTGGAACAAAGAAACTCGCGTTCTTTTGTTTCCGCGGCCGCCTGTGAACGAACGACCGGTGCCAAAGCGACGGCGGCGGCGTTGGCGTCTGCGGGGACGAGCAACGCGGAAGAGGGGGGTAGCGGAGATGGGGAATCCGTTGGAACATCCAAAACCGCCGATAACGCATTGAAAACCATCCATAAATCCCGAATCAATATGGAGGTTTTGTACTGTGTCAGCGATTAATGGATTCTCCCACACAATATGACAGCGCGGGACTTGTGGTGGGCCACGATAGCTATGTCGCACGTAATTGAGTTAACTACGTTTTTTTCATGTCGTTATGCTTTGTTTTTCAACATTTTAAGATAGAATATGTGCATATTTAGTTGGTTCGTAGTATTTTGGTTACGCAATGCAAATTTCATCTGCACCGTAATTAAAGATACCCCAACCAACATAAATGGCAATAAAAAGATTTTTTTGTAAAAAACGGAAAAGAATATGTTTTAAAATCCGATTAATAATTTGTAAAAAAATCACTTAAAATGTCAATTTTTTCACATTTCTTTTGAATTCCGTTTTTAGTTTTTTTTGCGTCTTTTGTTGATCATGTGAAGGTGTTGCCACGAATGAAACGCGACCACCATTTGACCGTAACTGTTTCCGGTCGACTACCCATCAACTGGTTGCCAGGAAAGAATATATTTCGAAACGAGCAATAGAATGATTAATGCATTTGTTATTATTCATATATTTTCACGATCATCTTCCTTAACTATAATTACGACTATGTTCAAAAGGAATTCACTTCTCACAACTCTTATTTCAAATTAACAGCAATCCACTTTGTGTGGATCTGCCAATCTTACATTCGATTCATTTCGGTCGCTCAAGCGTTGTGTCTTTTAGTTTTTGACAACAGCTCATTTCGGGTCGTCACAAATAAGTCGTCGTCTTGCCATAAATAAGCAGGCTAGTAAGTTATATTAATACCCAGGCTAATGTTAATGCAAATTAATGGAAAATGACAGATTAAAATCTTAGTACAAGAAAATACTTCAAAGCACGGCATATCGTCGTTCCTGCGTGAGCCAAAGCACGAAGTTATGCTGTGCTTTGGCTCACGCCTTTGCTTTGGCTTTAACATCTTTAGAAGTACAAGCTTCAATTTTAGTTCCCAGGCTTCTTCGCCTTGCTGAAGAGAACCGAATAGTTCGAAAACAAATTGGAAATCTGGCTCTACATCTTATCCCAATTTGTCTCACATCTCCAATTACAAAATCTTCGCCTTTTGTTTTTGGAAAACGGCAAAGTCCCTTGACAAACTTCGTATTTGGGACAGCCGAATCCACGAGAGCGTTGCTCGTGAAGTGGTTTTGTGAAAAGGCAAACATATTCTTTGGCTTACGGTTATGTAATTTTTTCCAGATAATGTTTCGACTTTAATTCGTTTCATCAGCTTGGGAAGTTCACGAAAACAGCGCACATGGCTGTCTGGGCTACCCAACGATAGAAAGTGGGTGTTTTGGAAAACTTTTGAAACCATTCGTACCCCACAAAAGTATGCCGTGCTTTGGCTCACGACTTTGCTTTGGCTATAAGAACTATCTGTTTGTTACGTTTCCGTTGGTCTTGTGAGTGTGAAACTATTCTCACAACAATATCATTCGGAAAATGTGACACTCGGTAACAGTTCTCATCCATCTGCTTTCCGCAGAAGCGCCTCGTGTGGGTTTCAGTATCACACTGACTCACTGAAGCGTGACATGGGGTGCAACGGACAGCGCAGGTTGCGACAAAAGACGACAGGACACTTCTATCGCTGTGTTGACAGAGATTATTCCAACGCCATTCAATGTCTGAGACTCTGCTGTTGGAATATTCTCGTGGTCAGCTCCGTAATTTTTCTTTAAAAATGTGAGAAACAAAATTGTAAGCATGTTGCACTCTGCGCAACAGCGCCCCGCTCGAGGGCTTTAGCCGCGGTCGGGTGGAGACTTCTTGGAACCGGCTGCACTTTTAGCTAGTTCCCCTTGGTTTTTACGATCAGTAACAGGGGAATACGGGAGATGTATTGCGGTTTCATTGAGCACTACTGTAAAGGATCTCAGAGCTCATGCACATAAAGGAACAGATATCCTAAATAATCCTTAATAAAGATGATATCCTAAGTTTCAGTCTGGTTTATGCAACTCCTCATCAGTAATGAAATAATGCCTGTTGAAATGAAAGATAGAAGAAAGTGTTCCTTAACTCTGCATTTAATCTCATAATACGGACACTCCGATAAGTTACGTAAGATTTCACACCGAGGGAGCAGATGGTCGTGATGTGGATGCTTACTTGGATGCAAATGGCTGATTATTTTTTTAGTCGACTTTTCCGTCTATGAAGTTTCTGCCCAACGGCCAACCTCTATTATTTACCGTCTTTGAGATCAACTTAGACAAAGCGTGTGTACTTTTAATTATTCGTCCTTGGAGATTGAATAAAATTCTCAAAATTGCGCAAATGCTTTGAAAAAATTATGATTAGGAAAAGTTAAGTCTATTAGCAACCAGAGTGTTCCAACGACCACATTTCGATAGCTTCTCACCGGATTGCAATACCTCTCAGCATGTTGCTCGAAGATCTGAAAATGAAACTACAAATTCAAAAATTTAATTATTACTGCTGTGGACAGCATTCGAAGCTGGCGCGCGCGCGGCAGTAGGCTGCGCGCCTCGGTGCCCGCTCGCGCGGAAAGCTAGCCGGCGAGCGAGCAAGCCTCAGAGCGAGGCTTATCCGGACCACACCGCCCCTATATAAACGGGGGCAAGTGGCGGCCAGTCAGTCCGGAGGAACAGAGAGCCTGCAGCCAGAGAGCCTGCAGCCAGGGAGCCTGCAGCCAGAGAGCCTGCAGTCAGAGAGCCTGCAGC
Organism: Acheta domesticus; assembly: GCA_031308135.1. Taxonomy (NCBI): domain Eukaryota; kingdom Metazoa; phylum Arthropoda; class Insecta; order Orthoptera; family Gryllidae; genus Acheta; species Acheta domesticus. The sequence continues at coordinate 49,874,291 of JAHLJT010003656.1, forward strand.
CAGAGAGCCTGCAGCCAGAGAGCCTGCAACCAGAGAGCCTGCAGCCAGGGAGCCTGCAGCCAGAGAGCCTGCAGTCAGAGAGCCTGCAGCCGGAGAGCCTGCAGCCGGATAGCCTGCAGCCAGAGAGCCTGCAGCCAGAGAGCCTGCAGCCGGATAGCCTGCAGCCAGAGAGCCTGCAGCCAGAGAGCCTGCAGCCAGAGAGCCTGCAGCCAGAGAGCCTGCAGCCAGAGAGCCTGCAGCCAGAGAGCCTGCAGCCAGAGAGCCTGCAGCCAGAGAGCCTGCAGCCAGAGAGCCTGCAGCCAGAGAGCCTGCAGCCGGATAGCCTGCAGCCAGAGAGCCTGCAGCCAGAGAGCCTGCAGCCGGATAGCCTGCAGCCAGAGAGCCTGCAGCCAGAGAGCCTGCAGCCAGAGAGCCTGCAGCCAGAGAGCCTGCAGCCAGAGAGCCTGCAGCCAGAGAGCCTGCAGCCAGAGAGCCTGCAGCCAGAGAGCCTGCAGCCGGATAGCCTGCAGCCAGGGGAGCCTGTAGCCGGGGAGCCTGCAGCCCGGGAGATAGTCCCACGCGGATGCAGCACCAGAGGCGGTGCGGAGTCGCGCAGCGAAGCGCGTGGGAGTCATCGCAGTGCCAAGGGACGCACTGAGGAGATTGGGGCTGGAATGTGAATGCTAGCCATCAGGGAATTACCCCTGCAGTTTTGGGTTGTGTGATGTAATGGAACAAGTAAAGGAATAAATAAGTGTTTTAAGACTATGTACTTTCATTCAAAAAGGCAAACACTTCAATTACCAAATATTTTTATTAAATGTATCAACTGTTAGTATAGTGGCTTCATTGATTGATGAAACAGGAGGTTCTAGGTTCTATATAACTAGAGTATTCAGAAGAGCAGATACCGACTCGTAATACAAGGGGGTTCAAATATGACAGGGACTAATTTTTTTTCAAATACCCCGCCATGCGCAGTAGCTGCGCCGCCTGGCGAGAATCTAGCCACAACCCCCCACCTCCCTCCTTTGCTGGTTAGAACCTGTTCAGTCGAGTCTGGGTCTAGCTAGAACAATGAGTGAACAAAAGGTGCCGCGGAGCGTGGAACAACGCATTATCATCAAATTTCTCGTTGGAGAAAACGTTCAACCGCCGGAAATTTTGCAGAGACTCAAAAAACAGTACAGGGAAGAGTGCCTCTCACGGACCCGTGTGTTTGAATGGTGTAAGTGTTTCAGAGAGGGACGAGAGCGCGTTGAGAATGAACCTCAGAATCGTCGGCCGTGAACATCCATAACCCCAACAAACATTGATCGTGTTAATGCAGTTATTTGTGAGAATAGGCGCATCACTATCAAAGAAGTTGCATCGGTAATTGGCATCAGTGTGGGTAGTGGAGAAGACATGATAAAAAAACACCTAAAATATAGAAAAATGATGCTAGGTGGGTTCCACGCACGTTGACGGACGAGAAAAAAAATTGATGCGCATGCAAGCTGCCAGTGTTATTCTAATGCTGTTTGAAAACGAAGGAGATGCATTTTTGAAGTCCATTGTATCCACTGATGAAACATGGGTTCACTATTTTATTCCTGAGTCCCAGCTGGCATCACGTGAATGGCGACACGCCACCTCTCCAAAACCAAAGAGAGCGCAGAAGATCCGTTCGGCGGGAAAAGTGATGGCAACTTTTTTTGGGACTGGAAGGGAATCCATATAGACTTTCTTAGAGAAGCTAAAACCATCAATACAGCTTATTATTCAGCACTTTTGGAAACGGAAATCAAAGAAAAGGTCCGATTCAAACGGAAGAGAGGTGGGAAACGGGTAGCATTCCTTCAAGACAATGCACGACCTCATATTGCTTAAACAACCATGGCAACCATCAGCAAATTGAAGTGGGACCTTCTACCACATCCGCCGTACAGTCCAGATTTGGCCCCAAGTGATTTTTACCTGTTTGGACAGCTTAAATCACATTTGCAAGGTATGCGATTTGCGGATAATGACGCAGTCATCCACAGTGTTCGGGAGTGGATATGCCGACAACCAAAAGACTTTTATGAAAACGGCATTAGGATGCTCCCAGAATGTTGGAAAAATGTATAGAATCTGGAGGGGAGTACTTTGAAGAATGACATGTACAAATAAATTTTTGCTAATAAAGTATTTCGTAAAAAAAATCAGTCCGGGTCATATTTGAACACCCTTGTATAATAGCAGGCCCTTAAAGATTTTTCGCAAAAAAATTGCAATATCTAAAAAACAGCACGTCTAAAAAATTGTTGGACACTTTAGCTTCACACTGTAACTCAACTTTCAGCGAATTTCTGGAAACGCTATAAAAATCGTGGTATAGCGATGAGGGAATCTTACAAAATGTTTAAAGAACATGCAAAATATTCTTATTTTACGCCATAAAACGTTAAGTGTTTCTCTTTCAAAAACATGGAAACCTCGTTGAAAGGCCCTGAAGCACATCGTTCCCGAGTTAGGAACGGTGGTAAAGTTCGTTGCAGAGTAATGTGTGTTGCTGGTTGCAATTGCACCTAATTCGCAAATATGTTACAATTTGCCCAAGAGATATTAGACGTGGGACTGGAGGGTTATCCCCTATCAGTAACACATTTAAAGGGTTTTCAGACGTTGGCTCCTCATAAACTGTCAACAATCGCCGTCTTTCATTAGTGAATTATGTGTATGAAAATAGATATTTAATTTGTGATAAAATAATCAAATTTCGAAGATGAGGGTGTACTTATGGAAATCCGATTCAAACGATGCAGGACGTTATAGGAATTGCTCAAGAAAATAGGTAGGAAATGTATAAACACATTTGCAGTTCACAACATTAATGCTGTAAGTAAACTCTTTATGTCATTCTTCATGTGCAGTGGGACGTCAATTATCCGAACTAATTAGGACCAAGTATAGTTCGGATATTTCATTATTCGGATAACCGAAAATAATTTCTATGTAGGCTACAAAAAAGGCAGTGTGTTTTATGCCAACAAATTAATTCCAATGACTTGTGTGACAATGTATCGTTAGTTGCCTTGCACTTTAAGGTGGTGAAAAGCGTTTTTCTGCTATTAAGAAACATTCCTAATTAAGCATTCGTTGTAGGATTTGTCAACGTTCACTGAAGTCAGATGATTGACTATAGTACAGTATCTCTTTAATATTTTATCACTGACAATCATATCGGGGATCATTCTCAATATTCAGTGTTCAAAATTCAACATTCAATATTCAGTGTTACAAAAGAAAATGAATACATATAGTATACGGTACCTACTTTTTTAAAAAATATTCAGAGAAAATATGACTTCGGATATTTGACGTTCCAGATGATTGACGTTCAGATATTCGACGTTCCACTGAATTTGGCAACAAAGTTTAGGCATTTTGCTCAACATCCTGACTAGAGAAAATCCATACCGCGCGGCCCGTAATGACTGACTAGACTTTGCGCAAACTCCGCCGGCGCCCGCCCGCCCGCGGGGGGCGCGGGGCGCGGGGGGGTCGCGCCGTGGGGGGTAAATTGGCTGCGGATTGCGGGCGTCCCGCAGGGGCCCTGCGCCGGCGCCGGGGCCGGGGGCGGGGGCGGGAGCACGGGCGGCGGTGCGGCGCTGTGGGGCCGGGCGCCGATTATCTCGCGCTCATTATTTCCCCGTAATTACTGCTAATTGAATGTGCAGCGCGGGCGCCGCGCCGGTCGGGCGATGGTGGCGCCGGCAGCAGCCGGGTGCGGTGCTCTGGCGCGCGGCTCCAGGTGCGAAGTGCCGCCGCCGCGCGTGCTGGGAGTGGGTTGTGGTGGGCAGGTGGCCGTTCGTGCCGGACAGTGTCGAAAGAATGGGGCGTTACGTTTGGGCAGATTAAATTTTAACGAGTTGGGACATCCTTTTGCGCTAATGCGTTTTTGCTGTCCGGATGGTCGAACGGTTAGCGTATCGGACTGTTATACCCGAATTGGCGGGTTCAAAACCTTATCAAATCCGTGCATTTGTAAGGTCGAAAAAATTCTTCGTACGCCTTCCTTCGGAGGGGAAGTAAATCCGGCTGTCCCATGTAGTAGATATACTCCATGTGAAATATCCTCTAGCCTAAAAGCTAAAAATAAAAGCTCAAAGCCTAGCCTAAAAATATCTTGAGATAAATGGAAATCGCCTGTTTCGACGCGCAAGTAATACCTTCCTTTTCCGCGAGTTGGTGAAAGGAGCGTAACAAAATTTGCGTGGTCGGACAGAAGAGCAATCCTCATAGCCTGAGTCTCACCACGTAAAATATGGCATCAAATCAATTCAATTTAATGCGCCGGCATGGAAGGCGCAGGGACTTTGTCCACGGACTCGACTCCTGCACGAGGCACGGGCGTCTTCATGAGCTCGGTTTCTCATTACTCACCCCGCACCCTATTTGGCCAATCATAATACCGGGAGGGATGGTTCAAGGCGTCAACTGATATCTCTCCAGTGCTTCTGACTCGGAAGACCTAAGTGCGAGTCCCATAGTGGCAGAATTTTCAACCCTAGCTTGTCAGCTAGGTCTAATCTGTCGTTATTTGGAGGAGAATTCTAGCGTCCGGCTCCTTTGATCGGCAGTTTTTCGTGTTTTTTATGATCAACACCACACGCATGCCGGAGCAGTATCCTAAGAAACGGGCCACGGATCGCGCGCAATCTTTTCTATCTCTTCCTTGTCCTATCCTCACCCCTTACACACACTAACATGCACTACATTATCACACATTACGTGAGACCGGTGAGGGGCTTATAGCTTGTCTCGACTAGAGCGGTGCCCTGCTGGTGGGAGATACCTGGTTGAGGAAAGCCCTCTTGCAGAAGGAAAGTCGGCGCCGGATCTCGCTCTCCATGGGGGAAGACCACCGCCGCCGCCGCCACCACAACCACCATCACCACCCGAGCAAACACATGCAATACACTTACGTGACTAACGGTCCAATTGTTGACGCGCTGGAAACCACTAGCAATCAGTCGAATCATAATTCACTCTTGTTATTACTATGAATGACCTTCAGGTTATTATGTTTGGAAGGGTTATTTTTAGATATTTGGTTATTTTGCAAGCTGTCAAGAGCTGGGCAGAGGCCCTTATCAGACATGTAAACGTTTATTATTTATTTATTTACATATTTATTTATAAACGGAATATATTTATCAACTTTGTACTCTGGCACTTCAGCTACTTCTGACTCAGGCCATGCCATAGAATCCCAGCTCACGGTAATACACTTGCAAAACCTGTAGAAAGCAGGTCGCAACCCCTCTCTTGGCATTCTCTTCGCGAATAATTCACATCATCAACCGACTATAAGGTCTGAGATTTGTCAGTGAAAGGCGACATTTTAATTTTGGCCCCATCTGAAAACAGATTTTTGTGGCAAAATAGTGCTATCGGAGTTGGAATAAAGTAAATAGACCTCCATTTTTGACGCGCAGACTATTAAAAAAATCAACAGAGAAAGATAATGCCAATGGTCATATGTAGTTAAAAAGAATGATTTTGTAAATCATTATTTTCCTAAGGATTTCTTTTGAATAAGAATACTGATAATTAAAATATTAATATGAGAGATATGTGATTATGTTTTGGGGAGGGGGGCAAAGCAGTGTATACTACAGTATGTAAAGTAGTGTAGAAAATAATGTTACATCTGGTTTTACGTAAAAACATATCAAACTATATTGTACTTTAAAACATTAAAAGCATCTGAAATAATAGAAATTCCACGAATTTCCAATCAATACTGGCAATCTACTTGACTACTACAAACTACCTGGAAAACTATAAATGCAATGTGAAATTTCCTGAAAACGAACTCATTATTAAATTTTTGTTTCTGAGTTTTAAAGTTCACTTTTTCGGGACATAAATAGAAATAAATGAACGAAATTAAATTCCTTTGAAAACTGACAGGGTTCCAGTGAGTCGTTATTACGGGCATTAATTTGACATTCCTGAAAAAAATTGAACTTCATATTGATATAAATATTTTAGATGGTACATATTATTCTAGGGATGAGGGTGGACGCCTGTACAAAAGAACAGAATGTTGGAAAAATCAAAAATTGTTTCACCGATGAATACAATGATGGTTCAGACGTCTACAAGACGAGACGTCTACACCACATCAACTCGGTAAATACGTCTATGGCGACAGGCATAATTTTTTCACGTTTATGATAAACCCAAAAAACAATTTAATGGAATTTCTTTCTTTATGAGTAATTGAATTATTGAGAGTTAGAATTTCATATTTTCTCATCCATTTTTTAAAAAAAGTTATTGCAAAACGTAGTTGGTATATTAACTTTATAAACTCGCGAGTCGGGCAAACTTCGAAAGAATTTAGAGATAGTTGTACGTAGATTACTACGTTCCTGAGAGAACCACCACTAAACAGAAAGCTTGGTAATAGACAGATTCTTGAGGTAAACATTTTTGAGGAAAGGAGTGAAAAAATGCAAACAAATAAGTTACAGATTTACCAGGAGTAAGGGTATATTCATAACTAAATTCGTTAATAATTACCGCCTGATTTGCCGAGATAAACAATGAAGAATTTCGCGGGCATTTCGAAACGAACTGGATTATTACCGTTAGTATAGTATAATTATTGTGAAATACAAGAAGTACCAATCTGCAGGCCGTTTCGTCGAGGTGTACAAAATTACATTTTATTTAACTGGAATTATTCAATTATCTTGTAATCTATTTTTAATAAGTATTAGTTTTTCAGTTAAAATTAATTTTTTTTAGCAAATTATGGACTGCACAATTTTTTAGCAAACAAAACTGTTACTAACTGTTCCTGCTCCGCTGAATAGTGACATCCGGCCTTGTCTTACACGTCAGCTTACGGGGAATTTTTCCTTCCAGATATCTACTCCCAGCGAGAGTGCACCACAGTTGGAACAAGATCTAAGCTTGCGATATATGTGGTAGTGTAGGGAATGTAAGTTCAGTTGTGTAAGAGTAAGAAGAGAGGATAAGTCAAGGAAGCAAAACGAAAAATCGATCGGGTTCCCTGGTCTGTTTGTTATGATTCTGCATTCGGCATTCGCCAGGTGTTGATCGCAGAAACCACAGAAAAGTACCGAAGAGAGCCGCTAGTCGCGAGAATCTTCATCGAGACAGCTGCTGAAATCAACCTAGCTATACCGCTTCAAAAATTTCGCCACGGTGAGAACTCGAACCGCAGGGTCTCTCGAGTCCCCCTAGAGCCACTGCAGCGCGCAAGTGGTTCAGTTAACTCAGTCGGGAGTGAAATTAAGGAGCTAGTCCACTCGCGCATACTTTTCCACAGCTCGACCATAAAAAAGGTCGGGAGTAGCTCTTCTTTTATTCCGGGAAAATAAATTTCACCTGCTCATTAAGAGCGCCCTAAATTCTGGCGATAAGATAGCCCCGCGACGTGCAGCGCGTCCCCTTCAACCGGCTGCCTAGACGGGGCGGCGTCGGACGGGACGGCGGGGGACGGGGTGACGGGCGAGGGACGGCTAGGGGGTGGGAGGGTGGGAGGGCGGGGGCGAGGTGACGCTCCGGTGACCTACGACCCTTCGTCTTGCCCTTAACGAGCTGCTGTCGCCAAAGACTGCGAGATTCATAGCCAGCCTCTTCAACCTACGAACTCGCTTGCCTCCTAGCGGTGATTTATGGAATTAAAACGCATTAATAAAGTATAGTTGTAATATTTTTTCATTAATAAACTGTGAGGATCTGGTATAGTACTTTCTTGTGGCCAGAAATTCTTTGCCAAGTTTTTTTTTTCATTCAGAACCGAAAATTTCCTTCTCGACTGTTACCGAGAATGGGATGGATTTTTGCCCCATTGTCTAATATGTAAACGTAGTTAGGAAGTTTGTAAGCCCCTAGAACACTAAGGAATAAGAAATTTAGTTTTTAAGGCCCTAGACCGCTTTGTTCAGAAATTACTTAACGGTACAAATTCAAAAATCCAGACGTGCGTTACGGGTTGCATTTTACATGAATATTTAGATATTTTTTAAAACAAATCCTTCCTATTTTTAAAGTCAAAGTGCAATGCGTCACGTCTCCGTGAAATTCTCTTTCTTTAGAGACCTCATTTATAAAGAATGATTCCGTGTATGAACCGGCAAGGGACTGAATACTATTCAAATAATATAGGAGACGATTGTTGTAATATTTTTTCATTAGTAACCGGTGCGGATCTGGGGTAGTACTTTCTTGTGGCCAGGAATTCTTTTGAAATTTTTTTTCATTCAGAACCGGAAATTTACTTATCGACTGTTACCGTGAGCAAAGTAGATTTTTACCACTTGAATGCGTTCGCCTACCTCGCAGCGGATAGTCCCATATAGGCGCTTTATCTTTGCGCTACCCTCCCATCTCTTCAAGACGTCAGGCTAATAGCACCACATGAGCATCAGAGGGAACATGACCGGGAGAGGTAAGGGCAGGAAGGGGCGTGACCGTGGGGGGCTGAGAGGAGTGAGGTAGGGGCGGAGGGGGAGTTTGGGAGCGGGTGTCGGGGTGGGAGGATGAGCTGGGAGGATAGGCACGTGGCCGGGAAAGGAGTGGGGAGGGAGAGGCGTGGCTGGGAGGGGTGGGGCTGAGAGACACGAGGTAGGGCGGAAGTGGAGTATGGGAGAGGGAGGCAGGGTGGGAGGATGAGCTGGGAGGAGAGGCACGTGACGGGAGGAGGCGGAGTGGGAGGGACGGGTGGTGGAGAGGGAGCGTGGCGGAGGGGGACAGGGAGGATCGAGGCGGAGAAGAGTGTTGGGAAAGGGAGAGGCGGGGACGGCAGGGGGAGAACTGGGAGGAGTGCGGCAGAGAGAAGTGAGGGGGCAAGGGAGGAGTAAGGGTAGGCGGGACGGCAGGAGAGGAGTGGAGAGGCGAGGGCGTGGATGGGCTGGGAAGCGAATCCGTGGCCAGGAGAGCCGTGGTGAGGGACGGCGAGGAGTGGTTGACAGGGAGAGGGCAGGAGGAACGGGATGGAGAGTGGTCGGGGAAAGACAGTGCGTGGAGGAGCGGTAGGAGAGGAGTGGAGTGGAGTGGTGAGGGCGGGGATAACTGGGAGGCGAATCCTTTGGCAAGGAGAGGCCTGGTGAGGGGCGGCGGGGACTGGTGGACAGGGAGAGAGCGGGAGGAACGGGATGGAGAGTGGCCGGGGAAGGACAGGGCGGGGGAGGAGCGGTAGGAGGGGAGTGGAATGGAGTGGGGTGGGCGGGGATGGGCCGGGAGGTGAGGGACGCGGCTAGGAGAGGCACGGTGAGGGGCGGCAGGGAGTGGTTAACAGAGAAAGGGCAGGAGGAACGGGGTGGAGAGAAGCGGGATGGAGAGTGGCCGGGGAAGGACAGGGTGGGGAGCAGCGGTAGGAGAGGAGTGGATGGCGAGGAGGGGGCGACGTGGAGCCAAGCGCGTGGCCGTGCGCAAACAGATGTCTGCGCTGATTAGCCGGCGCATTCACGTGGACAGGGCGGAGGATGGGCAGGCCGCCCGTCCTGTGAAGTCGCCTGCGGACGCGTGAGGCCGCGGGCGCACGGGGGCGGGGCCGGCGGGCGAGTGGACGCGATGACCATGCACGTCATTACGGCAAATGGCAGTGCCACATGTCTCAGACAGAGGATACAATGCCGCTATTTTATTAATAATAATTTTATTGCAGCCAAATCATCTCCTGTATTATTTCACTAGTATGCCGTTCATTTACGGCTCTCATACGCAACCAATCTTTATAAATGAGGTCTCTAATGAAAGGGAATTTCACGGAAACGTGACGAATTGTGCTTTGACTTTAAAAATGTGAAGGATTTCTTTAAAAAACGCATATAAATATTCATGTAAAATGCAACCCGCAACACACGTCATGAGTTTTGAATCTATATTGTTAAATAACTCGAAAAGAAGCGTTTTATGTCCTTAAAAACTAAAATTTTAGGTCGAAGGAAAGTTACTCACACCGTAATCTACAGGGCGAGATCTTCTTGACCATTCTATTACATTTTTGCTGGTTCGACGCTTCTTGATTCTACCCCACCTGTTCAGAGCTGTAGAAGCTGCAACTGTTAGTGAAATTACTAATTACTTGATATTCTATGCGATTGAATTAACACTTTGTACTTCTTTACTCGATGATAAAGTTAAATTAGAATAGTTTGCATTAACAAGGGTGTATTATGCTGTTATCAATTACAAGGTGACATATAGATCATGTGACGGAGAGGGTCTTAATGAAAAATATGTATTACAGGTTTAATATGGAAATGGAAAAATAAGAAAGAGGGTAGGGTATAGCCTGTGAGATTTCTCGCACGGGTGCGCTAGTAGCCAAATAAAATGCACGGAATACCCTCCGCCACACACATTCACAACATTACATAATTGATTGCATAGTCTCTGTTTTACTGCAGATTTGTATGTGATAGCGTTCACAGATCTGTCCTCATAGTTTAAATTCTCATGTTTCCGTTGGTTTGTGAAAAGCTGCGTTCGTTGTTACTAATCAAATGGTGAAAGCCATGTACTTCTATTCTTTTTAGCACGTGCCTCATTCTTTTTACCAACGTGCACGACGTTGGCTGCTATACACGTCCGATCTATGATAGCCCCTGAACCAAAAGAAGATTTGTCACATTAGTATTTACATGTTTTAAACATTTTTCTCAGAAAATTAAATTTTAAAATTGAGATGTTGCTCATGATATTATTGGTTCAAATGTTCGGTTCTAGTTATTACATTATCTACATATTCCTGAATTATAACAAAAAAATAAGAGGGTTATCATGCATAGAACGGGAGATATAATGCTTCTGGTATGCAATGAAAGCCAAAAAGTCAACTTTCGGAAATGGGTTTAAAGCTTCTAATGCTCTAGGAAGGTTATGGTATAGCCTTCTTTTCTGTATCGAAATCTTCTCTTATTTTCTATCTTCCTCTTACATATATTCTTAAATTCTGGTATTGTCTGTTTTTGGCTTTGTTTTATTTTTTAGGAGAACCACGCGCCCTTGCGAAAAAAGAGGGGCGTGGTTCCCCTAACGCAAGGAAAAAAAGTCCAAATTAAAACAATACGAAAGGTCGCAGAAAAAAAACGGGTTTCCCCATGTTGAAGAGAAAAGTCAAAAAACGAATTTTCTGCAATTTTTCCTTATTTGTTTGGTATAATAGAACTTAAGTACGAGTATTATTACCATTAAATACATGCTATTCACTTTTGCGTTTAAGATAAGAAACTTGAATGATATTCTTATCCCATATGTAACAAAATGTTGAACTGTATATATTCTATGTTGTTATTGTAGTTTTTGTGAAAACTCTTTTTGTTAAATATTGAATTTATTGTACTGTTATACAATAGCATTTTATTTCTTGTCCTTGAGCAGTACTCAAGCTACTTCTCGGAAAACAATGTTGTGTGGTTTTGTTGAGGCCACCGGAGAGAAATATTCTCGAAGTTGTGAGATGGAAACAGACGAGTTCTTCGATCTCCCAGGCGGCTCGGCGAGCTTTGTTCGTCATGGATGCTCTATTATCTTTCCGAGCTGCAGTTTGCTGCAAGCGGCCACGAGTAAATAAATCAACTTTCCAATAAAGTGATATATTTGGGGTCCGCAATCGCTTGCCCGTTTCCAGCGCAACAAATGAAAATATAAATAAAAGGCACGCCATGAAATGAAAAAAATTTGCGGACTGGCGATATGAACTTTAAAACAGTGACGAGTTTAGAGTTTTAAGTGTTTTTTGTTCACACAAATAATTAACTATATGAATGACAAAAGATGAATGAAATATCAAAGGATACGTTTTATGCATGTATGTAGGAAACTATGTGACTAAAATAAATATCTCGTTGGACATTGTTAAAATTATATAGTATATCAATATTAAACGTTTTAGATAAACTCGAAGCATTGTACGTCTTGTTAGTTTACAATTACTTGCGCTTGTAAATGAAACAAAGCGTACAAATTCTTATTTTGCTAACAAATACGTGTTGTTATTAATGAGTACGTAACTTTAATGATACTTGTTTATAAAGATGTTTCATGATTTCAATTTCAAAAAAAAAAAGATATGAAAAGGTGAATTGTTTAAACTTAGTACCTGCAGCTCATTTCAAATCTTCATACATTTCCACATTTCAATTTCTTTTGAAATCTAATGCTTTTTGCATAAAAAAGCAGACGTCCGTTGCAGGAAATCATTTACGGACAACGCTCATATTTGCAGACAATGCGGAAATTAGCAAGATCTCTGTAGTTTAGACAGAAGGACAAGCTGACGGACAGATGAAAGCGAAGAAAACTTGTCCGAAGTCTTGATTTCTCTTCAGACGTCTTCGCCGACTTCCTGAGCTTTAAATTAAAGTTTAAATTAGTCCGAGGAACATTTCCATTCTGTTCTCCGACACGCGCCGCGTTGTTCTCGCACCTTCTAATTACGGGTTATTCCCGGCCCGGGACGACCGAACGTGGAGCGAGGAACGTGGGTCGGGGAATGTGGAACGTTGTTCCTCTGCTCAGTATTTACACAAACTGCCCTTATCTTTCTTCTACAAGTTATTACTAGACCTCCGATTTTAGAACAAATGCCCATTTGTTTCCTTTAAGACGTTGGGCAAAGTAATTGCAGATGTTTAAGATTGTTGAAAACCAATCATGCATTAAAGGAAAATAATTTTAATGAATTGCTGTTTAGGTTTACAATTATTGCATTAAAAAATTGTATTCTGGTATTTGTGTCGCTTCCCTTTCTTCGTAGCCACGAAAAAGTAACAATCTTAGTTTTGTAATGGAAAAAAGTTGTTGATTTGTCCCATTTTGTTTCTGTTCGTAAGAGAGCACACATGTTATTTTGTCACGCCTAAACAAAGCTGATATATTGTAATGTATTTGTGTGTGTGTATATATATATATATATACACAAATATATGTGTTTATATATATATATATATTAATTGACTTCATCTAATTAAAATATCCATTATTTTAAAACGAATCAAATGTTATTTAAGAAACGAGCTATTATAAGAGAAGACATCAGCTGATAACTTTGGTTCACTACTTAATAAAAACCAATTGATCGTTGGTTTGTAAAAACGGGTTGGTATTATTCAATGACTCTTGAAAAAATAGATTTACTGGAAGCAGCTAATGGTGTCTAAAAATCCTAGAAAGGGTGGTCGATGTCTATTTTGATACTTTTGAGCTACAAATAACCTAAAAGAAGTAATTTTAATGAATTATCACATTTTTACTTCTCATTTTGTAAATTTGTTTTACCAAAACGCAAACACTTGCCCGAATTTCCCGAAACGCGAATATTCCCTGATCGACGAATACGCAATCGACTACGCGCCGAAATCTCTCACCCCACAGAGCAAACATACGGAATTCTGCAAGCCAATATAAAGACTCGTTTCATGCTCGTGCCCGGTCAGCACACACTTCTTAGGCAATTGCGTCCATTTCCAGCGCAGCTATGCATTTGACAGGTGAAACGTCACAGACGTCACGGCGAACACAGGTCAGGCAATAGTCTACTGTCCGAAAAGCGAAACATACATAAAAGGCCCAAGTCTTGAACCCACAGAAAGTAAAAAGGATCATTTCGAGTTTTCTTCTGTGTGTGATTGTGTGTGTGTGTGGTTCGGTTCGAATCTTGATTATATATTGTGCTGTTTAATTGTGAAAGTGAATAAAATAATACACAGTAGTCACTCTCATAAATGTAAAAATGTTTGACTTTCCAGAATAATAAATATGTCTACAATAATACTTTTGTGACCAGTTTTAGGTGTCAGAAACCTATCTCATATCTAATGATTTTTAAATGCCTGTTTTAATCATTTTGTAGTGTATTTGAGGTGCTTAAAACGTCATTTTACGTGCCTAATAGTGCCTAATTTCATAATATTGTTACCAATTTTAAATGCCTAAATCATAACATTTTTGTGCCTAAAATTCCGGTAAAAAACGGTAGAAGCCCCGTTGTTTTTCGACCGCTTCATTCTTCATATTATTTCGTATTTGAGATATGAAAAGAGCGAAAAGATGTAAATTACTTCTTCAGAACCGCGTTTGGTATAAAGTGATTTTGATATGAGGCAAGGGAGACGTTTGTAAAATAAATTTCATATACCTACTGCATTAGCTAGATTAGGATCACTTTATCAACAAGGTTTACAAAAGCTAAAATTTACTGCTGGTCGTTGGTCTTTGAGATAATTTCTTCTCCATCATCAACATCTTCGTCTTCTCTTCACGAGCGGGAAGAGTCTCGTGTTCATCTTCAGAATGCCATCTTAATCTGGTGTGCCGACATCTCATCATCAACCACGTGATCATTACTGATATATTTGTGTTGGGATGCGGCCACTACTCTTCCTATGTAGTAGATGTTGCGGCCATCGGGTCCTGTATTCTTGAATTTTATTTATTAATGGGATTACTTCTAATTCTTCTCTAAATATCTCAATCTTTATCTGTCTAATATATTGCAGTCTTTGAATCTCATGTCCGACGTCTGAATTCTGGGGATGACAGAGCATGTCTAGAGGCATTAAGATGGCAGCCCCATCACTAGACTTTCCCATCAAAAGGTCCGTATCCTGTTATGGGAGAATTTAAAGCTACTGAAACTCTTCAGCAGGCCAAGTCGGTTAAACAGTGTTGGGGACTATAGCAAGAATTTTTCTATCATAAACTACCGAAACAATCTAACTAACCAAACGACCATGCTTAGTGGTTCACTGCATCCAATACTGTTCTCCCAATTCATAGCTACGCCGTGCCCACCAGAAAGCTGTGAATGTAGTGTCGGCCTGCCTGCCCTCTAGTGAGAGTTTGAATTATTCACCTGTAAACTTTCGCGTTCGCCCAAGCTAAAATTCGGCCGAACATGAATTCAAACTGACCTAGATCACCTAGAACAGTGCCGTGTTAACGCATGGGCCAAGAGCCAAGGACCCCCAATATTCAAGAGCCTCCGAAAGTTCTTACAGAAATTACTTAATGCTAATTTTTTCAAAAAATAAAATAAAATAAGGTATAAAAAAGTGATTATGATTAAACTATTTGCAAAAAATTGGCAAAACGGAGTGATGTGTCGTGCTTCATTGAATAATATTTATAATATGGAATGTTGCTGGCTGATGCGTTTCAATTTTATATTGTATAATTCAATAAAAAATGAAAGATATTTGTAGACTTTTTTCAATTTAATTATAAATCTGTTACTCTTATTTACTTATTTATTTTTCGTTTGAATAATGTTAAATTGAAACACTAAGAAGTGATTTCAAAATATTAAAAAAATACCAAATACAGTGTGAATTGACAGGACTTTCTTTACGTTTCAGCATCAAAATTGGGGGTGAAAATAAGAGTAAAAGAATTTCAGCATCGATCGGTGAAAGTAAAAATAAGGGGCCCCCAAATTAGCCTAGGCTCAATGGCCCTCATTGCTGTTAAAACGGCTCTAACTTAGAGTCAAATCTCAAATTGGATTTGCTTTGTTCTTTGTGCCGCAATTGTATTCTAAATGCATGAAAATTGTTGTTCTTGTGCTAATGCAAAATTGTTCTAATGTACGATTAAACTTCAACAAACATGCGGCTAAATGAAAGATGTTGAAGGCTGAATGAAATCTAATGAGTTTAAACATTAGGAATTTTCAATCTGTGATATGAGAACCTCACGAAAGCCGATAAGCATGTAAGAGGTATGTAAACAAATATTACGGACATATATTAAGACATTGACCACTTTAGATGCTGAATTCCTGTGTACTCTATGATGTTGATAGCTCATCAACAAATAACCAAGAAACACCGTGGTTATTCAGTAATACACTAATTTTTTTCTTTGGAGGGTTACACTCCCGAGTTTTTCACATGTTCTAATAATTTCTACAAGCACTTAAAATATTTTGTAACGATAAATTTAAAAATGTTCAAATAATGTATCCAGTTAAAACCTTTCATTTAAAGAAATTTCATTTTCAAGATAAATTACACTTTTAGTTGCAGTAACTCATCTGAGCTTTTAATTTATGTTTCTGATTGTCTGTGATCTTACATAATCAAGATGGGTTCCATTGGTTTTTAGACAATCAATTCTTGATTAAGTGAAATATTAACGTTTCATAAAAACTTATTTATTTAAACACTTGTCAATATGTTTGAATAAATAAGTTTTTATGAAACGTTAATATTCCGCTAATCAAGAATTGATTGTCTAAAAACCTACGGAACCCATCTTGATTATCATCTGAACTTTATATCAGTCACGATATCACCCCCACTACGTAATTGCAAGGACTTCATTCGTCACTACACCACTCCTCAAAGAATAAACCTCAGTAAAAAACCTTACTCAGCAACGTGCAGCCGACAAGAAAGTAAGTTACAGCAGTCGCTTCTTGCTTTGTGTTTCGGCCCTTCGTTGTACTACGTCACCCTGCCTCGAGGGGGCGTATTTTCTCCGGAACTGTTTAAGGTTTCTTTATGACTCCATTTTGTTTTGCTCCATTCCAGAATATTTCCATTTCCGATTTCTCCGTAAACTCTCATGATTTACCTCGAGAGGCCCGCTTCGCCTTTATTCTTCTTTTTCCTCCTTCGAGCCGTCTGCGTTTCCAGCTGAATTCCTTTCCCCTGGGCCCTTCCGTGCCTTGGGATGCTGCTTCGCTGCGATTTATTCGCCTTCCGACCTTGTGCCGACTTCTGATCTGGGGAGTAGAGGTGCCTCGGGTGACATGTGACAGGCTAGCAGCTCTCCGTTCGGTGCCCCAGCCGCCGGGGGCGGTGCGCTGCCGTTGTTTTCTGCGCGACGCATGTGGATGACGTAAATGTTGCGTGTCTTTTAGTTACCGAGAAACATTGTTTGAAATCTGACTGGAGGGTTTCGAGGAAGTATTGATTGCCCGTCAGATAGATGAAATGATTTAATTTATAGAATTTAAACTCTCTGGGCTGCGCCGTTTTAACAACTTTGGGGACCCTTGGGCCTACCTTAATTTGGGGACCCCTATTCTTACTTTCACCGATCTCCCCTCCCCCTATTTAAAGAAGAGATAAGTTAAAAATTAACTTCTAAACCCTGATTGATATTCTCGCAGCAATCAGCAACATTTCATTTTATAAATATTATCCAATAATGCGCGACACATCACTCCGTAATAACAATGTTTCATGTAGTTTAAACGTACATCACTTTTATACGTTTTAATTTCATTTTTTGAAAAATGTAGCATATAATATTTTTTAAGAACTATCAGAGGCCCCTTGAACATGCGGGTTCTGGACCCGGGTTCTTCGGGCCCGTTTGTTAACACGGGCCTGCTTTGAGGTGCGTGTTCTTACTGACAATTTGTGCAGGAGCGTCCGTTAAGCGGAGCGTCTGTTAAGCGGAGCGTCCGTTAAGCGGAGCGTCTGTTAAGCGGAGCGTCTGTTAAGAGGAGCGTCTGTTAAGTGGAGCGTTTGTTAAGCCGTCTGACCACCATCGGTCCATGCCGTCATGACCCATCCGTTTGTCAGTGATTGGCCGAACGCCCGTTATCATCAGTTCCAATTGAAGTTTCCTCTCTAACATTTCTCTCTTTCAACTTGAAATATGTTTTAGATAGATGTTTGCAAACTCTTTAAAATTATTTAATGGAATACCCTACGGAATAATCATTGTTTATCCATATTTTGTTAATAATACTAACTAGTGGAACGCACATTTGTTCAAATGCATTCACCCCTAGGGGTTCTCAAGTGATCGCTCAAACATAATCAATGGAACATAATCATAATTTGCACACGAATGCACGTATTATACTGTAAAGCCAGAGAAGGTATCACAAGTTTCCCGAAAATTGTTTTCTCTAACATTTACACATTTTCATGCACATTACGTATTAATACATTCATATGTACGTTTGGGCCTTATGCGTTTTGGAGGCACGGCGGTGATAATCCGACTGGGATTGTACCCCTGTGAAATGTAGTCCAACTGCAAATGTTGTGGACTTTCCCAATGAACCTTTGACACCCACGCTGTGAGGGGAGGAGTTGGTGGGGGCATGGGAGAGGGGGCAGCTCTTTCTGCTCCCAGAGAGTCTCCCGCAAAGCAGCTCACTTGGGACAGCGTATGCAAATGGGGCAAGTCGACCTTCCTAATCTGTTTCCATGTCGCAGGTCGCGGAAGGGGGCGTGTAAATCCTGGGCTAGTTAGCGACAGATAGGATCCTACGAAACTGAACCAGACTGCAGCTTCTAACCAGAAGCGGAGAGAAGTAGTTTTCGTTCCGGGCCATTGAGGTGGGGGATCGCTGCAGACGGAGTTAGAGCGCTGATTAAATGGACACGGCAACGGTCCACCTTTGGCAACACATTTTGAGACGACAATTTCGCACGATCTGAGCCTTTAATAATAATAATAATAATAATAATAATAATAATAATAATAATGATAATAATAATGATTATTAATATTAATGATAATAATGATGATTAATAATAGTGAAAATAATGATGATAATAATAACAACGATAATGATTAATAACAACACGAGTGTCATTTCAGAAGTCATGACAACTATTTTTTATAAGTCTATAAAGCTGCAGGAAACAAAAATCCGGATATACCATTGAAAGCCTTTGGACTGCTCCTTGCAATGCTGGTATTGAATTGTAATCCGGGTCAAAAGCTCTATGGGTAAGGGTGATTGGAAGATGAGTAAGTAGAGATCATTGTTTCATTCGTATTACATATGCCCAAAATAAAACAAAACGCATAATACTTGTACTCTTATCAGCTAACAACCTTGAAAATAATCCTCCAAGGCGTCCACACACCTTTGCCAACGACGAGAAAGGCGCTGAATACCATCAGCTGTGTGTGATGCGTCTATGCGCGCCATGTCTCGTCGATGAACTGCTAGGATATCCTCCCTGTTTGAAAACCGTTTCCGACGCAGCGGCGTCTTCAGTTTTTTAGAATGAGATCAAAGTCGCACGCACTGAGATCAGTGGAGTACGGAGGGTGTTCCAAAATCTTCCATCCCCACCACCGCACAAGTTTGTGGACACAGCCTGCAGTGTGACTAGTTTCATTGTATTTTTCATAGGAGTATTGCATTGTTGGGAAATCCTGGAGCAGGTGTGTGCAGCATGAATGATCTGTAGTATGTGGCAGTGACAAATACGAACAGGATGACATATGACATACGAAAATACTTTGGCTGTCATAAGCCAAAAAAACTTGAATTTCGTTGGTGATGGATTCTGTCGAAACGTGTGTTTCCATGGTGTCCCACGCCGCCACCATTCATTTGATTGCTTCATTAGCTTTGGTTCATCAATTGCAATAATGCATTTAAACATCTCATTTTCTTCATGTTGGAATTGCTCCAGATTGATACGGAATGTCTCGTATAGAGTCTAGTTTTGCGCCTCAGTTAAATCATGTGGCATCCACATTGCATAAACTGCGCATCTTTAAGACATTGCGTAAAATGCGGAACACTATCGATGCAAACATACCAGTATACGCGGCTGTTTCCGAAACAATTCAATGCCTTTCATCTGCTATACAGTGTTCGAGGTCTGCGACTCAAAAAGTCAATTTTACATATGTTCGCCGTTCAACTTTAATATCCATCTCGGAACAGTCTCTAGGACACTAACATTTGCATGTGTTGTCTATCAAACACCAATGCACTTAGATGTCATCTGGTGGTTACATTATGTACTGGGTACACAATGTTTTCAAATGTAAATAATGCAATAATCCCATATGCGAATATTCGGAATACAGGAAACATACATGAAATAGAAGCCATGCCATGACTTCTGAAATGTGCCCCGTAATAATAATAACAATAATAATAATGACAATTTATAAGAATGGATAAGGTGCAGATCAATTAAGATCAATCATTTATGGGGGTAAGGGGAAAAATGAAGCCAGAATTGGAAGCACTTGTAATAGCTGCCAAGATCAGGCGTTGAGAACACGACATTATGGTAAGGCGGCATTATGGTCAGCGGTTCTCAAAATTTCCCGAGATGATAAATGCCGCATTTGCCAGGTACACGTAAACAATTGATCATATTGTCACAGCTTGTCCAGTCCTAGCAAAGACCGAATACCTGAAAAGACACGACAAGGTGTGTAGCTACCTCCACTGGGAGATCTGTACTGCCTTCGAAGTTCCGAACACATGCCCCTAGTGGTGCTAACACTTACCAAAACTGGAGACGTCTATTGGACTGTGTACAATATGTTTAGTTCATATACAATATAGACTGTATACGACCAACGGATTTATACGGATCGTACAATGGCAGCAAACAAAACGGATATTGTTATCCGGGATTTGGAGAAAAAATCGTGTCTACTTGTAGATGTTGCTGTGCCTTGTATTCAAAACGTCGTAACCAAAGAGACATAGAAACGGCTTAAATACTAGAGTTTGCAAATCAAGATCAGCGGAATGTGAGGCGTAAGAACGCAGGTCATCCCGCTAGTTATCGGAACAGTGGGGTTTGTTTCGTAAAATGTGCTTAACAACTTTGCTAAGCTTCCAGGTAATGCAAAATACTGGTAAATGCAAGTAATTGCTTTATTTGGAACAGCCTACATTTTGTGCAAAGTATTGTAAAGGTCACCGATAGTCCCTAGATCTACTCCTTAGGAAGATAGTTGCAACCCGGAGTATCCTTTATAATCAACCGACTCATAACATCTCTAGTCGTGTATTAGAGGAATAATAACAATACAGTTACAAAGATAGCCCCATCAATTCAATCTGGAGCAACTGTTTTAATTTTCTTAGTTTCTTGTCCTTACGTTTGTTTGTACTTATTATTATTATTATTATTATTATTAGCGACCATACATTGCTTTGTATTGTGATAAATCATAAACCTGACGGATCAATATCAACAATTATGACTACGTTTAATTATTTTCACCTCACACTTTGTTGAAACAGGCCTATGCTTCAATTATAATACTTAGCCACAGATCCGCCATGTCTCCAATATTGATACAGTTTACGTACTTTTCAGTGCAAGTTTTATTTTATATGTGGGTTCGCGAAGTCGCCCCTATACAGAGTAACGATTAGTAATATTATTCTAATTCGGAACCTGACTTTCTAATATTCTTTCCCTATCACACGGCTTTTGTTACCTACTAAACAATAACACAAATTTCAACTATGACTGCCGAATGTAATGTCAGCAATTATTTTATTTGTTCTCAAATTTCCCTTCCAGCCGAAATGACACACGGTGAACCCAATTACCAATCGAAAACATTTACATAACAATAAATACACATTAATATCTACCCTTTCGACAAAACAATTTATCATTACACATTTAAAAACCATTCACACATTCATACTTATTTATTTACATCTCACTGTGCACTTTGTTTGAGATTGAATTCTTTTTGATAGGCGTTTTAATTTATCTTTAAAATAAAAGCACAATCTTGGCCTTGTCATAAGTTTTAGTTTAATAAAGCATATCACTTTTCTGGTAGATGTTCCTCGGCTGTTGCCAAATGTCTGCGATCGAGTGCATATTAGTTCCATTACCGTACCATTTTTTCTCTGGAATCCGATTTCCACACTCCCGGATTAACATTCCCGCTTTAAAAATCTCAAAACTTTTTATAAATTTTCTACTGAAATCTGTCAACTCATGCATCTCGCCCAGGAACATCAAACCGTCTGAACCTATGCATTGTTACATTACATTTTTCTACAGCGCAGTTTCAAAACAAAAACAGCTATTCCCTTTTGCCAGAATCGAAATTCTTATTACATCTTCTATTTACCAACGGAATTACATTCTCACTACTTTCTTCGTTTCAATAAATTCAAAGTAAAAAGTCCGAATGACAATATTTATAATTTTCTGATTTTCAAAACTCGAATCTTGTTATAGATATTAATGCTTATGTGCTCGCACATCACATGTCAACACATTCAATCGTCTTTTACAATTAATGGAATGTTTTCTTTAATTAAAATTTCCATTGTTCCTAAATAATACACACTTGTGCGATTGTTTATTTATTGAATTAATTTTCGCCATTTGTTTATTTTCCACCGGTCTGCTAACGACACAGTTCCTTGGATTTTCTTAAAATAAATAGAACTTTCTGCCTTACCATTGATTTTTGGTGAACATTTAATGTTTATATTTCTGGAAGTGAATAGGTTGGAAAGAGGTATATATGCTGCAGGAAGCAAAAGAACAGGACGAAGTTGACAATGAGAATGGCATGCGAGTAAATGACCAAGAGTTAAGGATTAAGACATTTCGCGAAGCCCTAATTGACTGAATGATTTTCGAAGGCTCACTGAAGATTGTCCGTATTTTTTGAATAAACTTTAAAGCGAAAGGAAATTATCACAACGCAGCTCTAAAATATTTTCGGTAGATGAGCATTGAACATTTCTTTACCAGCATAAATTAAAACGTAATCTAACTGCAAAGTTCGTGTTTTCTTATCATTGTTCCATTCAAATTTGAAAGGAAAAATTTGAAGTCATTTCGTCACGAAGATTTTCTTTATTTTGCTGGTTGTAGATGGTTGTCACAATATTTAGGAAGATTTAGACAAATAGCAGAAGCCGAAATCATCAATGAATTTATCTGTTTCTACAACATGTAATATTGCTTTTAATTTTTATGGAGTTCCTTGTTCCAACAGACTTTATGAGTTTGTGTACATCATTTTATTTTACTCTCCCGGGAAGTCTGTCTTTCTTCCTTGAAAAGTAGTTTTTCGGTGAGAGGTAAACAATATTTACACTTTTCTGTTGCTATGATATTGTATCTCACCTACTCATACAGCCTATTCCATCTCTGAACAATTCCATCTCTGAATTGGCAGCTTTTGTGGCAAAACTGAATAAGGCAGAAATCTATAGGTCACTGAAGAAAACATTGGGCCCGAAGGATTCCGGCTTACTACATAATTCATCTTACTCATCTTATTCGCTTTATAAACGTTAATGATTTCTAACTTTGAAATAGGTTTGAATAGAAATTTATTTCATAAAGTATGCTATAGAAACTTGATCCATTAGAATAGCAGTCGTAACATTCGCTCGTTAGTATATCTTTACCGTGCTTCTCAGGTAAATCTTCAGATGGGGTTGGGTTCAGTGAAATATAACACATAATGTATGCACAGAATTCTAACAATTACATAGTTATGTCTTCATAAACGCAGTAGTCAACTCCCATCATGAAGCTGAAACACTTCAGACACTTAATACAACACTACACAACTAGTTTATATTGTTATGCTTTATTGCATACGTGCTTATTTTGAAAACGAGCAATGTTACGAACAAAACTTTTGCGAATGCACTAAATCAGTATTATAAACGAGATTCATACATTATTTTTTTGTATAATAGCAGTATAAATTTATAAAAGAATCAAAGTCAGTTTTTGGAAAACCTTTACTATGACGTCACGGGTATTTGTCTGTGAGAAAAAACGGAGGTCCATAGTTCGGTTTATCTCCATCTCCACACGATTCTCTTGCTGCGATTGGATAAACGTGTGATGGCGCACTTTGTCATATTATAAATGGTTATTACGACATCATCTGTGCCATACGTTGTCACTTTCTGATTGATTTCTTGTAACGTACGAGTAAATGGCAGTAACACAAAAAAAATTGTTTTTAACTTTCAACAACACAGAACTTTGATTTCTGCGTTTCATTTAGCAGTGAATAAATATTTTATGATGCCATCTTCCATCAGTTTCCTTAGAGTGTTAGAATACGAATGCTTTTGAAATTTTTTCCAACAAATTTTCGTAGAACTTCACGAATCTTCAGCGCTGAACAAATTTGTCACTATTTAAGAGGCAAATCACATTTACTACATGTTTTAGTTTCGCTTCTCTGCTGGAAAATTTAGTCCACACAATACGACCTTGCGGGCAGTATCCTCTCGTTTACGTACGAGTCGCTACACCTGACAGCTCAATAAACCCAGGGCGCAATGCAGCGAAAACAGTAAAGTTCTGGACCCTATAGCGTCGCATTATACGCAGTTTCTCGCAATATTTACTGGCTTTTGCAGAACAGCGGTGTATATGTTTCGTTTCGCAAAAAAATGTCCCGTGTCCACAAAATGGGCGAGGCTTGTCGTCTGGCGTGACATGTAAACCTTCTGGGCTTTAGTGCTTGTTCAGACCGTGTAAATAACCCCTTCATTACAACCGAATCAATATGCGAACCGCCGGTCTGGGCGTCGGGGACCAGAGGGGTGTCATATTTAGACTCATAAACACATTGCGTTCCGTAATTATTCCGCACAAAAGGTGTTTATATTCGAACAATAATACGGAGATAATTATCCCAATAACATGCAAATGTGTCATCAGATTTACTGCAAAGCGCCTGGGAGGAAACGAGACTGAGTGTTGTGGAGCCGGTTGATTGCCAAGTCACGGAAAAGCTCACCTGTCATCTAGGGAGACGACGTCAACCACTGACACTGCGTTTGTCCAATTCTCCTATTTATTACTCATTAATGATTGTCGATTCCACGTATCTCTTGGGGTAAATCATTGCCATTTTAGTAAAGGCAAAATTCACTTGTAAATAATTTAATAAACCACACGGAACTTTATAAACATCGTTTGTTTTCATTAAAATTACATTGTTTTTAAAAGTCTCAATTTGTGATATTTTGACTCTCTCACATGGAACTGGATTCTTTGAATCGCCAATCGAATTCATTGCAATTTTGTAAATGTTAAAATTCAATGACTGGACAAACTTACTTTTCGCAAGGAGACTATAGCTCTTAATTCTTGGTTTTAACATGGAACCACTTGAAAAACCTATTATTAAAATACAAATTACAATATCCTTTGCGAATACATAAGACAATTAGAGACCATTTTTGAGTATTTTTGTTATATTCTAATTTGGCAGTACATAGATCACAATAGCTATTACAAAATACATTTTGTAGTTTTCAGTCAATTCAAGCTTGAATCCATGTATCTTTTCGTGGAGTAGTTTCATTTTCACACAATATTCTTAAAGAGGTTTATTGATTATAACAATAAAACTGTTTAATCAAATGAATCATATAATCAATTCAGATAAATCAATCCACACATTTTCTTCTATTAATCACAATTTCTATCTGGCTCACATTCATTTTAATCGTATTTCTGTTTCATTATAATACTTAAAAATGTCTTAAATTTCTATAACCATGAAACCATGGTAACACGAGTTTTTGATATCTTGAAGGAGTTTTGCATCTCCTATAGCAGTACATAGAATGACAATATAATGAAGTCTTGTTAACTTAAAACATGATATTGCATATGTATCGATAACGCGAAAGATTCGCTGTTGGAATGGAAATCTTATTGATAACTTAAAGCAATGTACGATGAAGTATTAGGAGGGGGTGACTCTATCAAATTTTATCGAGCTTTTTCATTGCTGAGTTCTCGAGTTCTCAATCTCTCGCGTTCTCAGTTCTCGCGTTTCCATCAGCCTTCTTACGTTCTTGTTTTCCCCTCGCCCGACGTCCATTCCATCCATCGATAAATGCGATGAGGCATCGGACGGGACCAGAAAAATAACGCCGTCAGGGCACGTATACGAAGTAACACCCTCTCAAAATATTCGAGAATTCATTGTACCGGTTAAACCAGTATATGTACGACACTGCAACGCTGGATATATGTAGGTACATGTCCTAGCTACAGCGATGAAAAGTTGATTAATTTTTAGCGCATCTAGTTGTGAATTATTGAGGTGAGTGCCAGGACGTATTTCAGTGCTTCTGCGAATTGCCACCTGGATAACGTAAAGGAGCAACAGATTTACATCAAATTCTCTTTCAAGTTGAAAACTGCATCTGAAACGCACACTATGCTGACAGAGACACTTGGTGAGAGTCCACTTAGTCAAGTAATGTAAGTGGTCCAGGCGCTTATAGGAAGGCCGAAAAGCTATGGAGGATGACAAACATTCTGGTCGAACGTCAACATACCCAAGACCGCAAATGATCCTTAAAGTGTGTGAATTGTACATAAAGAGGTTGTTCCACCTGATCAGACTATCAACAGGCAGTTTTTCTACGAGTTTTTGAGTCGACTGAATGAAAATGTTTGGTGCAAACGACCAGAGATGTGAAAAAAATTACTGGTTGGTGCACCATGACAACGCGCCCGCGCACATCGATTGTTGTGAGGGAATTGCTGGCCCAAAATGTTGCAACGGTCCCCCAATCTCCTTACTCACCAGACCCAGCTCCGTGCGACTTTTACCTGTTCCCGAAGATGAATATCGCAATGAAAGGCTGACATTTTCACACCTCCCTCTTGTTTCTATTCTCTCTCTTTCCCTCTCTGCCTCTCTTTCCCTCCGTCTCTCATTCCCTCTGTCTTTCTTGCCCTATGTTTTCTCTCTCTCTTCCCCTATCTCTTTTCTCTTTTTCTCTCTTTTAGCCTTTTCTCATTTTCCCTCTATGTCTCTCTCTCTCTCTCTCTCTCTCTCTCTCTCTCTCTCTCTCTCCATCCCGCGCCGCTGAAACCCACTCAGTCCATTCCCGCGCCGACCGCTCCTCCTGAAGTCCTCGGGCTTGCTTCGCGTCGTATAGCAACGGACAGCAACAATGAAGCCGTGGTGGATTGGGAATGGTTTTTAACTGAGGTGGCATCTTGTGCTGCAGCGACATGAAGTAGAGTTACAAGAAAAGAACAACATAAAAACCTTCTCCATGAAAAAACACGTATAAGTTCCAATGTTCATAAAGATCGGTCAAACAGTGTCGGAGTTTATCAATCTGGAACATACCATAAATATATATGTGACTTTACTTTAGGAAAGAAATTCATAACCTTATACTGTAGCTTTGTGAATATTTTTTAGAAAAAAAATTATAAAAATAATTAATTGTAAACAATTTCGGAAATAAAAGCTGGCCATCCTTCGAATCAAACACAACCTCCAAAAAATTGAAACATACACATGTTTGAGTTTGAATGTTTGAGTTTGAATGGGTATAAATCAATTTAATAGCCGAACAATGAGACCATTAAAATCACATAGTGCTCTATAAGATAAATAAACTTATGACGTAATCTATCACCAAGTTGTAATGTTTTGATATCCTTGATGTGTTTATTCTGAGCATGTTGTTCGCGCACATATGTTAATTTCCAGCGTAATAAAATTGCATAGTGCAACCGTTCTGGAGTAAATTAATCAGAAATATTGTGCAAACAGAATCGAATTTCAATAGTTGCTACCCATAGGCTCACAGTTATTACCTTCTCTGTAATATCATATTACTAATTGCCGAAATTGCGTACATAGTGTGCTTTTTCGTCGTTGATACTATTAGAGAGATTTATGTGTATCAGATTTGACTTTTCCAAGAAATAATTATCCATTAATTCCGAACATTTTCTGATTTTCCGAATACAATCGTTCATGGGCCACCTGATAAATAACGCACAATTCATATATAAACTAAAATAATTTTCTGTACTATAATAATAATAGTAAGAAGAAGAATATTAACTGTAATAACCCGGAATATAGTTGTGATTGCGCATCTGGAGAAGTAAATACTTGGGGATGCTAAGTTTGAACCCCGACAATGAGCCGATGTTCGTCATCAGCTGAAGAGATACGTCTGTTAGATGAGAATTCTGAAGAAAGGTTACTCTGATCACTAGTTTTCATGGTTTGTGTCTTCGAATGAACTTGGGTGTGGTGGGGTGTTGGTAGTAACGGCTTCTTCCTTTTTTATCAAATTCCTTAGTATGCTTCAATTTGAGGCCTCATCAACATGCATTTTCGAAACCTTCAAAATCTTTCCTCTGTTTAAATAACCATTATATTGAAAATATAATTTTAAAATCTAACACATTCACAATTAACACCTTCTCCTTTGGTGCCTCGTGAAGAAAATTCTTGTTGCTTAAGTTATTAAATAAATTTTATACAATCCGTTATCTTGCCGCATAACCTGACAAAACTACACTAACACTTCCTTCGCATCTGGTGCTTTCTAAGTTCTTTTTCTCCGTCCATGTAGCTTACCTTCCTAATTCACATATATATTTATAGGAAAGACAGACAATTATATACAACAAAAATGTAAGAAATTGTAAGAAATTAGATAACAATTAGAAGATATGAAAAATCTCTCTGAGACGACTTCAAGCAAGTAATTAACGGAAAATGACCAAAGGGTAAAAAAAGGCAAAATATGACTTTACGACACATGGACACATGAAAATTGTATTATTTTAGTCATTATAGATAAACGTATACTTATCTTATACTTAACAAGGAAATAACTCAAAGAAAAAATTTATGACATGGCATAAACATCCAGACCAACGAAACAAGAGCACTCGACAGTATTGTGTCCAGTAGATGTGGGCTGGACACATTAAGAAAATATATGTAATATGTTCATCTGTTGTTGTCACTGCATCATGATTAAAGTACAGACTCCAAATGTTTAAACAATTCTGTCATGTTGTGGTTGTTAATGAATTGTTTTCTTGTTTGGAGATATTGATACAGATTTAATTGTTATAAATGGAAGTATTCATGTTTTCTATTAGCATTCTACAATTCTCAAATTCGATAAAATTATTGTTGATATTCAGAAAGGAAGAGAAATATGCTTCTTTTTAAAGACGTCGTGTGTTTCACTTCTTTCTAGAACCGTTTTCTGAGGTCGAATTTGTGTTTTGATGTGTTTTGCTGGCATTATAGCACTCGGCTCTCTAGATTCGAATCAAAAGCAACTGATTTTCAATATATCTATACGTATTTGTGTGGCTTTCTTGTATTGATATGTATTTACTTTGGCACAACAACTCTTTACGAACTAAGGCGTACCAGCGGAGTTCCAGCCTTGCGGCCATTGGTTAAGGGTTACGTACGGTTAGCACATAGCCAGCCCTACGCTGTATCTCTGGTCTTCTCAACCTGCGAAGTAAATTTTCTCATCGTCACACAGCAACAGATACTGGAATATTGAGAGGAAAAGCGCACAGTTAATTTTTGCCCTGACCGGAAATCGAACCCGAGGTTGTGCTGTGGAAAGTGAGCACCAACGACCACAGAGGGCCAATTCTTGCATTGATATCCTTACTTAAATAGTCATGACAAATGCTTAACGCATTCAGAAATTCGAAAAACTCTCCGTTCATGTGAAATGTATCTATAATTTTGTGAGAAAACCAGAAACTCACGAACAATCCTAAAACGATGAAACAGTTTCATTTTGATTGAAATATGCAAATATTTCATTACGTCATTTCTTATTCTCACACTACTCAAACGGTGCAAAATTCACTTATGATGCAGCTAGCGCCATCAAGGATACATGGGAGATTCCTCCCGCCATGTTGTAGCTAGGTAAGGATTGCAATACGGCATAGCATATTTTTGACATTTTTGGTTTGTGAAGAACTGTTGTACGTTATGTACACTATAGTATTTTATTGGTACATTTGTGAAAACTCCTTAATTCATTACTATGTTATTCGAGAATTTTTTGTTCTTGAGCGGTATGAATGCTACTTTCTGGAACCATTTTTAAGCAATAAAGCAAATTGCTGCTGTTGTCAACTAGTGTTTATATATTTCTGTATTATCTTCAAGTTAACAAACTATTTTTTTGTCATAACTACTGCAGGCGGAGAAAATATGTTCCTTTTCCACAAAGGAATTGGTTGATCAATTACGATAGTCATAAAGCGATTTCATTCAAAAGCTTGCATTATTTAGTTCTTCCAAAAGCAATAAATGTGCGTTCACTAGTGCATTTTCGCTACCATTTCCAACTCATGCTTAAATGACTTCTACCGGTAAATTTTCCATTAGAAAGCCGTTCATTCAGCGCATGTTTTACCGAACCTTTTTCAAAGAAGCCTGACACTTGTGGGCAAACACATGACGGTTGCTCTCTGGCAGCTTCTAGGCCAATTAACTCTACTGTCGCGTACATACATTTTTAAAAGGATCCATTATCCCGCGTGCTAATCAATTCCAAAGTTATTTTGCGAAATTTCTCCTTCCAATTAACGAAAACGAGTGAAAAACGCGGCATCCAATTTAAAAACAAATCACACTGTGGGAAAATCACAGCGAATGTTTTTGCACAATTGAGAGAGCGCGGTGTGTTCGATGAGAGAGGGGCAAATATGGCGGTGGTGGATGGCTGCGTGCGGCCCGGCGCTGCGCTTTCACCGGGGCGGGCACCCGCGGTGTGGTGCGCGGATATTGCAAATGCTGCGCTTTTCAACCGCCACGCGGATAATCCGGCGCCATTCGCAGTCGCGTCCGGGAAACCCGCACACGCATTAGCCTGTGTATTTCAGCTTCCGGGTCAATGACCCTCATCTCCATCAGGTTTTTGTCCAGTTTCCGTGATCCATTGAGCAGATTCTGAGACGGCCCCTTGTTTTGCTTCTGGACGTAAATGTAGCTTCACTGTGCGCACGTTTTGTTGAGCACCCCTTTTGCTTGTAATGGTAGAACTGATGTTCGTTTCTATTTTGTTAGCAATGCAGAAAAACCAAATTAGCAGTCCATTTAACGTTGAAAATTATTTTCTATAACTCGGAAACAAACATTTTTCAAACTTTTATGTTTCAAAATAATAATTATTTTCTAAATTATCGTTTCTAGTTTTTCAAAAGTTGATTTTTTTTATTCTGGGCCTCAAGAAAATGTGCGCAGATAATTTCTTTCCCCACGCGTCATATATAGTTTTTACTGTTTTTTGACCCAATAAACAAATAATTACTTAGGTTTTTCTTTCTTGGCACGTGGAGGTGTGTCATCAAAATGGAATATCTCACGGTATTTCGCGTCGTTCTCGGTTGTGCCGCAAGAGTTATTTGTGCACGTCTTTAAATTTCAGTGAGAAATTTCAAATTATATTCAAATATTCAAATTATCGATCTCCATATTGTCTCTGCAAAAAGTATTATTCTTTCATGAAGAACATAATGAGGGTTAAGGGCACAAATTTATAGCTAATTTACCTTAGAAAATACAGTTTATTATATAGGAGCGAATATTTTGTCAACAAAACTAAAAAACGCAATTTTTTTCTGTATTCAAAATTCGACTAGAATATGGATTAGGACAGAGATCACAGAATTATGAAAACGTGCACAAAATTCACTTCTCCCCATAGCTCGTCACATAGTTTTTAACTGTTTTTGACTTAAATAAATAAAAATAAATAAAGTCGCATGATCGCCAGCACTGCTCGATACAGTAGCGATCATGCAACTCCTAGCGGCTCAGTTGAGAACGCCGTGAAATACCGTGAGATATTCCACTTTAATGACACCCCCCCACGCGCCAAGACAGAAAAACGAAGTATAGGACACGGAATCTGCTCTGTTGATTGTTGTAGTTACAAGCTGATAGAGATTGTACGTTCTGAGACAAATTAAACCAGAGGTGTCCAGCTTGCAAGTCCTGAAGGGTCACAACTAGTATATTTAATGTGGTTGCGGGCCATATTTTGATTACTTGAGCGATCCTGACCTTACTTTCCGGTATTGGTGATCTCGGCATTTTGTGCCGCTGCTCTGAAACGGGGTGAGGGGGATGAAACCATGCGTGATATCAGGGTGTACTATCCATAGCGTAGTGGAACACATTAGGATGATTTTGAATTTCTGAATGTATTAGAAAAATCCTTAAATTTTAATTTAACCTATTTTTGGTAGCACGGGGTAGACGGCTCGGCGCCGTCAGCATTCTGCACAGCACCACTCCTCCACATGAGGTGGACCCGTGCCGGCCACACCGAGAGAGATGGCTCAGTGCATCGACTGTCACTGCCTCTGACCGGGAGGCCCTAGGTTCGAGTGCCGAAGGGGGGCAGGATTTTCGACACTAGCTTAGATAGCTAGATCGAATTCACTCGCTGTCTGAAGGAGAATTTTAGCGGCCGGCTGATCTGATTGGTAGTTTTCCGAGGTTTCTACGATCAACACCAGGCGAATGCCGGAGCAGTACTCTAACGGGCCACAGACCACGCGCGATCGAAACGTCTTCATCCTTGTCCTATCCTCAGCCCTTACACACCCACACTTGCACTAACATGCACTACACTACCACACATGCCGGGAGACCGGTCGGGAGCTTAGAGTTTGTAATGGCTAGGGCGGTGCCCCACTGGTGGTAGATAGCAGGTTTAGGGAAAATCCCGCTGGTCGACGTTAGGTCGGCGCCGGATCTCGCTGTGCAGCAGCAGCAGCGGAAGATCACCGTCACCTCTCAAGCAAAAACACACTACACTTACGGGATTAACGACCCTAGAAGTTGACGCGCCCGGAACTAACCATCAATCAAACAATCAAGGGCGCTCTGCTATTACACTAGAGCGATAATGCCAGTCCAAATGGCTCGACGCCGTCGGCATTCTGGACAGCGCAACTCCCCATGTATCACACGAGGCGGGCCCGTGCCAGTCGCGGCCAATGGGACTTTGTGCGCGGGCGTCATCAGACTAGGCCAGCCCTATTCTGTGCGTATAATGCGAAAATTTTCATTAAGCCTCTCGGAGCATTAATTTGCTCGGCGGGACCGGCAAGGGCCACCGCCGCCGCCGCCTTCTATTTGTCCGGAACGCGGCCTCGCGTGTAGACAAAGACGCTCTGAAAACGTGATTAATTGGAGACGCCTTATGGCTGTCAATGGCTGCAACCGTTCGTGCCATCCCGGCAGGTTGCCGTATGAAAGGGGATCGGAAGAGATGTAGTCGTGAGATCACCACTTCGGAGACGTCGGATATCTGGATTGGGAATGGAAATTCTTTTGGTTGCTGTTATATCGTTTATTTTCTATAATTTCGTATTACGTATAATGTGTCTTAATATCGGTAAGTGGGAGTTTGAAGCGCATCATATTTGCGAGAATTTAACATGGAAGGAATTGATAATACAGAAAGATGAATTAATTATTCATTCCTCTGTTACTCTCCCACTCTCTTGGTCTATAAACATAATATATATATATATATATATATATATATATATATATATATATCATTCAAAACAATAAAAATTAATAAGATTTGATTCCAACAGTCCGGAACATGTCTTCACAGAATATGAAAACACAATTGAGGTTATGTTTGTAATTTAATGTGAAAATGAATCAACCAAGTATTGCACGAGTCACTGATCACTGAATAAGAACCCACCAATAAACACCGTACATTATTTCTTTTAGAGAATCACTGATGTGCAACATATTGTATTAAACGTTCACTGATAACTTCGATGTTAATTTACACCGTTATACCCTCATTGTACCCTCAATTTTGCATTCTTTTATAATTTAAAATTTTTTTTCTCTCAGAATTCCCTGTTGTTTCTTAATACATTTGAGGATTTGAGGATCTTAATTCTTTAAGGCTGAAATTGATGCGAAGAGCAATGAGTCTCAGACGTATTATATCTTCCGTGTTTAATTCCGTGTTTTTACCCACAGTTGATTTATTGATTCTGGTTGAAAGGGATTCTTGTTGAAAGTGAAAGGTTATTGCCGCCAATGTCAAAAAATTTAAAACCGTAATATAAATTATAAAAATACCGTTGCAGGTGCTACAATCAAGCTGATTAAAACCAGCGCTTGCTATTCATGAGAAGTAAATGAAGTGGAATTTGACCAACTATTTATAAAACCATTATATTTTAAATTCATTTTTTCGTGTCCTCACTTCATCACCCGTATTTGCTGGAGCATTTATAAGCCACAAGGTGAGCTTTGGCAACTCCTAAGAGTTTAGGTGCAGTGCGTGATGAAAACATTTCTGTTGGGTCAAAACTGTTGAGTTGTTATTATTTTTATAAATATCTTTATCATAAGATAACGTCATAAGATGAAAATGATTTTTTCCAATATTAGATAAGACACCGGGAATTAAAAAGAGGGTAATATTTAAAATGGTCGTTCCAATTCTTCACTGAGAAAAATTATTTGCTCTTAGCCCTTTCTGTACGCTGCATACTAGGTAGTCATTGATAAACGCCTCAAACAGGTATTCAGTTTGCCCATAGCAACAACATCGTTTATTTCACAATTCACTTTATTGGAAATGAGTTCTATCTAATACTTCTCTTTTTTTCATTCCAATTTTGTTGCGAGTTGTAAACACTTTACCTTAGCAATTTAGTGTCACCTTCATTTTGATCCACAGAACAGTTCCACGGTGTCGTTGTTGGTCAAAATAAAGGACATCTGACCAGGCGCTAGGAAGAATAAACGCTACAGATCCTGCAGAAGAGCTAAATAATCAATGATGAAAACCAACTCTAAACAAATCATTGTGAACGCTTGATAAATACGTCGATTACCTATTGACGATTTTCAGACAATGGTGCTTTTCACATGAGTCTCATGCGTCATTTCAATTCCCAAACAAAGTAACCCTACTACCAAATCCAGCAACAAAAGCGATTTAAAATCTGTTATGCAGCTGTCCAGAGATGAGGCCGCGGCGGCGGTCGCACAGTGCGCGCAGCGTCGTAATTGGTCGAAATGAAGGGCACTAGAGACAGCCGCTAGAAACGCGCGCAAAAAGCGACGACAAAAGAGTGAGCGCGCCGAGTGACGTATGCACCTTTCCGGCGCAGCGGCGGTTGCAGCGCTTTCAATTTAGAGAGCTGCTCTCTAATTAAAATGGGGAAGTGGTGGGGAGCGGCCCACAGGGGTTGCGTCCCCGAGAGAGAGCAGACAGCACTCGGGTGAACGGACCTCTTGCGCCCATGGAGTAGCTAAAATGGCGGCGCTGCCTGTTGTACGCTTCCTCTTAATTTCTCTTTGTCTTCCGCAGTTGAACCCGTCTCTCTCTTGTTCTTTTTTTTTTCGTTTTCTCTAGTTTTGTTGACGCTTACAGTCTCCGCCATTTTCTGGCGGATAGAATTAATTAATTCTGTAGAGAAACTGAACTGAATTTCTATAATACGAGCGTTATTTTAATTTTCCGCGAATGTGAATCAGTGAGTGGTCACGCACAGAAATGGCAAAAGCACATTTGTGAATATTTTATAAACAATTTCGTTGCCTCTTTTGATACGATAACTAGAAAAGAAGCAAACAAAGCACGTATTCTCGAATCTTTTTTAGTTCTCGTGAAAGAGAATTCAAGAGCTCATGAAGGATGGAAATGTCCTTTTCTGTACGTCTGACTCAAACAGTGTTGAGATCAATAATAGTGCAAATGTTAACGAACAATAATTATTATCAAGCGGTTGCAGGAGTAGTCTAGAAAGTTCGTAACATGTTGTTTATATATCGTAAAACAGCTTTGGAATATTATTTCTTTTTATATTTTGTAGATCATTTATTTCCAACATATAATATATCAGTCCAGTCGGCAAATACTGAAAATAAGTGGAGGTAACCTGGAAAAAGTTCATAAAAACTTTTTCTTTGAATATGTTGTATGTACCCAAGCATTAGGTAATATTCCAAATGTAGGACCTCCTAAATACTGTACTAACTGCAAAAGACCGAAAAACTAATATTTTTCTTTTTTCGTTTTTTTCTTTACACATCTTTAATCTTAAGTTCTGTAGAAAAATGACTCAATTCAGTTATAAAGAGGACAGCATTTACTTCAACTGTTGTATTTTTATGCAGTAACAAAAACAATAATTGCGATGTTGTGAGTCAAACCTGACGGGATGTGTACTCTACTAAAGTTTTAATGACATAAGTAGACGACCAACCAGGAAAAGAATATTCAATCCCAAGGTTTGTTCTGTAGGAGTGGAAAGGCTAAGCAGCCATTGCGGAGATACATATTGAACGTCCTTATTTAACTGTATAGTTGCGCCGTTGGTTGGACATGAAATTGTTCTCGTTCCCGTCTACGACATTGCTCGTGGTGTAACCTAGCAGCAGATCGCTATCTTTACTGTAATAAAGTATAATTTAAAACGTTTCGGATCTTTAACAGAGGTACAAAATAGAACTCGTAACAAATAGGACGACTACGGGGTTGTTGTGCCCCAGGGAGCGGCCTTTCGTGTGTCAGGCCGCTTTGGGCTCCGTCGGCGGGGCGGCTTCGGGCTCCCACTGCTTCTAATTACAGGTTGGCCAACCGGTAGTTCTTGTTTATGCGCATAATGCCGCCCTGTTTCGTGCGGAGCGCTCTCTTCGCCCTTGCCGCGGCGGTCGGGCGCGAGTTTGGGGCCGATGCAGACATACACTTTTACGACTTTGATGAAAGATTTTTAAGGTGGATCCTAGGAATAGACTATTATACACCTGGTTACATGGTAAGATGGGAGACAAAGAGACAAAAAATGAGAATAGAGAGGGGCAAAGTGGCATGTAAGTTAGAGAAAAGGATTAGGGGAGGAAGGTTAATGAATTATTAAAGCACGTTTGTTGGGAAATTTGATAAAACATGGATTCAAACTTTAATAAATGGTTTAAAATTATTCAGACGGATAATATTCCCATCCAATTGAAAGATAAATGTAAGGAAAGCGATAGACGTAGGATGGCAAGATAGAGGTTAGGCAATGAAATGAGAGCGAGTAAATATTGGCAAAATAGTGAGGGGAAAATGTAGAATCTGTGAGATGGAAGAGAAAGATTGGGAGCATATTTTAGAGAGATGTATGATTTTTTAGGATGGAAGAATGTGGGCAAGTTGGAATATTCAGGATAAGGTGAGGTGGTTATTAGAAGACAAAAGTGAAAGGATCAACTTGTTTGATAAATACAGGAAAGGGCTTAGTATGCAAAGTATTATAATATTCTTAGTGTGTATTGTGTGAATTATGTATATGTAGATTGTTTGTTGTTGTGTGTGGTTGTATGTGCATTGTTGTTTTGTATATGTATGTGTATTGTTATTAAACTATTATTTTTTATAATGTTGCAAAATAGAATTCATTCATTCATTTTTACGACTTGGCGAAATTCTGCTACCTCCAAGCTTTACTCGTGGGCGACGTTCCGATTAACCTTTGGTGATTTTTGTATGTGTATGTGTGTGTGTGTGTGTGTGTGTGTGTGTGTGATATCCAATATCTTTGTTCTTTGAAGGATGACGTTGTCGTAAGAAACACTTTATTTAGAGGGCACTGACTTATACATACATTCCTATCACTGAAATTATAAAATGATTGTACTATTTGATTGGTGTTGTATAAATGTATCTATTTTTTACTCATGTACCCCCGCAATTTTCACATAGCGTAGATAATATTCAATATTTTTTAATGCAGAAGTTATAATAAATTTTTGTAATTTTAAAGTCAGTACTATAGCTAAGTTAATTTTGACAACGGTAGGCATGTCGTAAATACATTAATGGTAATAAAATGTGAATATTTGGTAGTAACATTAATAACGTAATAGAAAATTAACTAAAGCTGTGCCATGCAAATTAGAAATAAATAATTATGTTGTACACTAAAATATTACCTACGTTTCTGGAGCGGTTTTGCGAAGTGGAGAAATAATTCAAAACAATTACGCATCAAGTAATTCAATTTCGTCCCAACTTTTAATTTAATAAATATTTTTACAATACAATGACTTGAGGAAACGAAATTCTTCGAAGTCTTATCGAACAATACATTTTAGTCGAGTCATCGATAAGATTTGATACATTTCTAGCGTACTCCCCCAAATGTGACATTTTCAAGAAGTACACTTACTTACAACACATTCCTTCAGTCCAAACAGTGTCTTGGTAAAAGGAGGAGTTCTTGGAGAGCCGAACGTGATGAAACGAATAATCACTGGTGAGATTATGTTGCGCCAGCCGCCCCAAGAACTAATGTGAGTGACCAACTGATTTTCTTTTAGAAAATACATTGAGAGAAATTCAAGAGACTCACAAAAACTTTTTTGGGACTTGTTAGGGGCAGAGAGATTACTGCACACCCGATAGTGATTCCTCTTTAACGAAGCAACACAACAAGATTTGTTTGTTACGTAGAAAGGAAGAGTATTTGTTTTCACTTACTACTATCGAAATAGTTTTTTCTTTATTTCTGTTTTATGTCTGTGTATTTTGCATCGTAGAGAAAGTAATGGTTAGACGCATTTTGTGCAGATCTGGATGTGTGTTGGAGGATTACAGGCTTATGTGATCGTATATACAACAAATGTAATCTGTAATATGTGCCATTTTTTGTTCTGAATTATATTTAGTATTACGAGATGGTACATGAGTTTTACCATTTTAGTTTGACCAAACATTGGTCCATAGTGCCCCCAAACACATGAAACTTACCTCTTGATGCTCACCTTCTCTGCTTAGTGTTTCATACGTTCCAATGGATAGAGAATGGTTCCGCTTCCACAGATAGAGAATGGTTTCAGTACCGATGACTGATGTTTTTCACCTTGCATACGCACATTTAATTTGAGACTGAATTAGACGCCATATTGTAAAAACCGGTTCCACAGTTGACTCGAGAGTGTTCGCTTCTAAAGTTGTCTCCAAAATGACTCACTTCACTTCAAAAGTTGACTCGAAAAATGACTCACTTCACTTCTACTGTTCGTTCGGGAGTGCCAGGTTTTTGATTACCAATCAGAGATTCTAGAATTCTTCAGAGAACCACTCAATCTGACGTATCTAGCTACTGTGGTAAATCAGCATTCGACGCATTTCAATCCGTGTGTCCTCCAGGCCTCTGCAATTGCGATAATTCTTGCACTGAGCCATCTCAGCCTGTCAAATGCCGATGGAAGCGAACGACACGGTGGCATGGGAGGATACACCGGCAAAAGTGAAGGTGACAAAAGCAGACACAGTGTTGGCGTTGGCGTTAGAGGTATTGATGGTGTCGGTGTGGGTGGTGTGGGTGGTAGTGGTGGGTGGTTTTGGTGGGAGTGGGGGGTGTTGGTATTGTCGGGGATGTGGTTGGTGGGGCTGATGGTGGGGGTAATGTTGGTGGGGATGATGTTGGTGGGTGTGATGTTGGTGGGGGAGGTATTGGTGGGGGTGGTGCTGGTGGGGAAGGTGTTGGTGGGGGAGGTGTTGGTGGGGATGATGTTGGTTGGGGTGGTGCTGGTGGGGGAGGTGTTGGTGGGGGTAATGCTGGTGGGGGAGGTGTTGGTGAGGGTGGAGTTGGTGGGGAGGTGTGGGGGTAATGTTGGTGGGTGTGATGTTGGTGGGGGGTGTTGGTGGGGGTGATGCTGGTGGGGGAGGCGTTGGTGGGGGAGGTGTTGGTGGGGGAGGTGTTGGTGGGGCGGTTGTGGGGGGAGGCTTGATGGAGGTAGAGGTGTCGGACATGGCTCTGAATGGGGCCCAGGCCGCAGCATGGAAGATGGTGATGACGCCGCAAGAGCAAGTGAAGGCAGCAGCGGACACCCATGCGGCAGAGGGTGAAGGTGCCGAAGGCGACGGCCGCGTGGAGGGAGGCGGGGGCGGAGCGGGTGCTGGAGGACGGGGTTGACGGGGGGCGGCACTGCTTTGTCTCCGGCGCGGGCGCGGGCGCGGGCGCGGGTGGGGCGGCATCAGCGGAGTGCTTTCTGTTGTTCGTGTGCTTACGCCGCGCCCGCACTTCTGTTGCGTTCGCTTCGCGCCCCTCCCCCCCCCACCCTCTTTCGGCGCCGCCGCCGCCACCGCATGTTCAGCGCTGACCGGACAACTGGCTGCTGCGTCGGCGTCGGCTCCTAGTGCAGCTCTCGTGCAGCGAGGGAAGGACGATTTCGGAGAAATGTATCGCGTGGAGGATGAGAATTCTCCGCGGAAAGCTCCGTACGAGATCAACTTTGGAGTTGTAATCGTTTCGTGTT
Source organism: Acheta domesticus (assembly GCA_031308135.1). Classification (NCBI taxonomy): domain Eukaryota; kingdom Metazoa; phylum Arthropoda; class Insecta; order Orthoptera; family Gryllidae; genus Acheta; species Acheta domesticus. The sequence continues at coordinate 49,914,119 of JAHLJT010003656.1, forward strand.
TCACTCGTTAGCTGAAACGACTATAGTGTTGCAAAGAAAGGATACACATATACTATACTTGGGTTTTTATTTCTTGGCGCTTGAGGGCCTGTTTTCACGATGGAATATCTCACGGCATTTCGCGTCTTTCTCGTGCTGCTAGATGTCGCATGATTGCGATCGTATCAAGCAATGCTGGCAGTTGTGCAACATCCAGCGGCACGACCGGGAAAGGCGAAATGCCGGGAGATATTCTATCGTGAAGAAAGATCCTCACGCGCCAAGAAATAAAAACCCAAGTATAGAGTACGTGTAACTTCTCTCTCTCTCTCTCTCTCTCTCTCTCTCTCTCTCTCTCTCTCTCTCTTTCTCTCTCTCTCTTTCTCTGTCTCTCTCGCTCTTTCTGTGTTTATAGGTAGATAAATAAATAGATAGATAGAAAGGTAGATAGAAAGATACATAGATCGATACTGAATATAAATTCAGACTGCAAAATGTGATTTTTTTATCCAGATGAATAATATCCAGTGTATTGGAATTACTGAACTTCTTTATTCAAGTGTTCTTCATGTTTTATATCCCCAGAAGCAACCGTATGCATATCTTAATCAATGTGATGGAAAAAATATAATATAGTCGGGAGAATGTTCATGGGATCAGGGTCATTTAGGATTTTTGACTATTCCGAATATAACACAACTTTGGATTCCAAGTTGTTGCGCACAACTTTAGATCCCAAAACCAAGGTAATTGATGACGTTTATTTAGTAAAAAGAAGACTGTTAATGTAATGTAATTTATTAGTTGTTTTTTAAGATAAAGTTTTGAAATGTACATTATTTTTATGTATTGGTGCTTACACTAGTTATCTAAGTTTTTCTTATACAACTTCGAATTATTCTAGCTTTCATTAGAAAGTTTTATTTAAAACAAATGCCTTTGCGAAAACTACTTTGTACTACGTAATAATTTTACCTGATTTTGCCAGTTACATAAACGGCATATTAATCTATTTGTAATTTTAGATACATTTCATACATCGTACCTCTTTGGCTCGCTTTAATACTCCTCGTCCTTTTGTTCCAATTTCCTTCCCCTGAGCCTTTCCCCGCCTCTGCAAGGGTGAAACGTCACTGCAGAGTGAACCACTGGGTGAGCTGCTTTGCTCAGTGTTCGCCAAAAGCCAGGTCTGCCAGGTCCGCCGTGACTAGCGGGTTGCGAGGCGAGCTTCTGTTACAAACGGGCTTTAAATTAAACTCCTCTCTAGGGGAGTCACTCACCAACATTTTCTCTGCAGTTGTTTCTTGTCTCTCCGAGCAGTTACTGATAATACAGGCAGCTCTTTCTAGATGCTTATTTTGAAACTTGGAACGAATAAAAAAGGAAATAAATAATGGTCGTAAATGGCCATATATGTTTTTAAAGCGACCTAAAATAAATACATTTTGAAAAAAGGAGTGCTGAGCAGTATTTATGATGTGTGTGTATGTATGTAAGTGTGTATGTATGTCTTTACAATATATGTAAAGAGAATATAAAAATATCCGGAATGCAGACGTGCTTAGCTGCTATGTGCCTGTGGTTAAGTCAGAGAGACAGCCAACGTAAAGCAAACGGTGGTTGGTTCACATCCAAGTTGACGGAGCATTATAGTAGCTCAGTTCAAAAGGTTTTGCTACTTCTTATAGAAAAACATTCTCATGTAACCAGCGCTTTGCGCTTTGGAGCGCTCTAGTAGTAAATATTTAGCAACAGAACAATTAGTTAGCACTAAATGTTGCAAAGACATGCTGCTAGAGGGCACTAACGGCTCCTGTGCGCGCACGAATGTGACAACCATGAGCGAGCAAATTTAATTTGGCGAGCAAATGCGCACACATTTAATTTAGACGTTAATGGATTAATCTCAAGCTCAATTCAAAGAGTCATTTCTCTGGGCAACAGTACGTGTGACGAAATGACACCTTTTAATAAAACCTATTGAGAAAGAGGTGGCGTGGGCAGGTGGTTTCCGATCCGCGAAGAAAATTAATATCGTGCGAGGAGAGCTTCATAAGGGCAGCCTTAGGGCAACGTGCAGGCGAAGAAGCCTTCACGGCCCTGGTGCAGACGAAGGGTCGGGGTGGGGGTGGGGGGCGAATACTAGTGACGTCAGCGGAGGCTTTCACGGCCGATTACAGTCTCCCATTAATTTAGTGACGCCGCTCGCGTGGGGAGACCATAATTCAATCTTCGAAGGCGCTAACTACCTGTTTAAAGATAAAGACTGCCTGCGCCGCGCCCGCAAGGTCGATATCTCAGCAGGGAGGGGGAGCGGGATGTGTCTCGCGGAGCGAGGGGAAGAGCGACGCGCAGGTTGAAGAAAGAAGGAAGAAATTAAGAGGGTGCTGAATAGGGCGGACGGGTATCTCCCTCACTCACTTATAAATTTAATCTTGCATCGTTACCTATTCAAGAAGCGCGCGAAAGAACGAGTATTATTGCCTGAACCTTGTCATTTTAACGCACACACTGGCCTCTGAAGACTTTTATGACTCTACCCTATCCAATCGTTTGGTATTTTACCGGTATTTCTTAACGAATAGATGAATTTTTCACGGGGATAATCGTTATAAAATAATGGGAGAAGTAGCAGGCGCAATGAGAGGTCATCAAGTCTTCGACGTATCCCGACTTTTTCCCGGCGGTGATTGCCGAATATCGAAATCTTGCCGAAAGTCGCTCAGCAACACCTTCGACCTTTGGCCACTAAGGCCTATCAACTGCAACCTGGTTGCCTCTCTTCCTCTTTCCACGCCAATATTACTGATTGGATATTTTTGTAGCTTCACATTCGTGTCATCATGGCACCTGAGTTTATGCCTCTATAACAGTGTTGTCAAGGTCGATGCCACGAGCGATAGTCCGTGGTACGACTGCCCCTCCACGCAGTTCATAACCCCGCCTCAAGAGACAACGCCATCACTATCGTAAAACGGCGGGATTACTAATAGTTTCCTCTCCCAACGCTAGTCGCGCAGAGAAGCTCGTGGCATTGCACGGTGCCACAAGGCGTGCCACTGAAACCAGTAGGAGACCTTGACACCACTGCTCTATAAGAACTGGATTGTCAATGGTCTTGAGGTTCGTCTTCGCGGCATGGAGGAATTATTACGCGCTTGGCTCTCTGAGGAATACGAGTTTGGAGGCTGTGCATTGCCCATCTGATAGCGAGTGGCACGTTTTGAAAAAGCGAGTAGTTTTTGCGTTATTTACCATTGAAATTTACAATTTCTTCTCAAAAACCGCTGCAATTTTTTCTTTAAATTTTCTACACATATGTAATAAAAACGGTAAAAAATATAGCGCCAGTATCATTTTCAGGTATTGCTCGTTCTTTTCAAAAATTGCAAAAGCCGTTTCAAAACTACAAAATTGAAGATTGGGATTTTTGCCTCAGACAGAGTTTGTTGTATAAAATAAGCTCTTTAAAAAAGGCCATGTACAATTTTTTAAATAAAAACTAGTATTTTTTGCGTAATTTGCCATTGAAATGTACATTTTTTCCCAAAAACCGCTCTCAATATTTTTCTTTAAATTTCTTTTCATAGTATGTAATTGAGAATGGCAAAAAATATGGCGCTAGTCTCATTTTCGGGTATTGCTCGCTTTATTCGCAAATTGGAAAAAAAAAGATTTCAAAACTAAAAAGTTGAAGATAGGGATTTTTGTCTCAAATTCTGATGTTCAAAATAAGTTCTTTAAAAAAGGTCTTTCACAATTAATTTCAAAAAACGAGTACTTTTTGCGTAATTTCTGCTTAAAATTAATGAAATATATGCTCCAACTGCGGGCCACGAGAAAAATTGAATGAATAAAATATCCTCTTGAATATGCCAATATTAATTCTATTTTTGTTTTCTCGCACTTTTACTTTATTCTGCAATTCGTATTCTCAATATATTGATGTAAAAAGTTAACGGTCTTCCGACAGAGACTGCGATTCTTCTATCTGATAGCAAGTGGAGCATTTTGGATTTGTCGCGTTCCACTGATATCCATCTGCCTCTTTATTATTTTTTTAAAATTTATTTTCTACCTGTTCAACAATATTTGTTTTTCAGAGACATTAATCTCTGCCAGTTCTTTGGTTATTAACCTAACTGCGGGATCCCATCGGGTAACTAAGACATTTAGTTTTAATAGATGTTTAAAGATTATTTAACCCATTTTGATATAAATAATTATAAAGGGTCTCCCCGAAAAAAAGATGATAAAATGTTCCCCTGAACAAAATGACATATGAGTAGTTAGACTATAATTCTAACATAAGGATAATATTTTTGAATTTTTTCTTAACCCCCGTACCACCACCCACAGCCTTCTACAGCCAAAAAGTGTTTTTTTTATTTTAATTTTTTTCGTCGACTTAACACCATTATCCCTGACTAGTACTTGACGCGACCAGAAACAAAAAAACAAAAAACAAAAAAAATCTCTCTAAGGCTTTCACCCTGAACCAAACGCGTGGGAACATCACACAGAACGACAGAGAAGAATTTGCATAGCGGCAGCCTCCGGTTTCAATGAGTGTCCAGTCGTCAATCAAAATTTCAGCGCCATTGCAGTGATTCTTTTTAATAAGCGAATCCTCTATAGTTCCGTGGATCCCGCGTCTGCGCGCAACGTTCGGCATTTGTTTCGGGCGCTTCCCGAACGCGGACCGCGGCAGCGGCGGCGGTGGCGAAGCAATAAATCCGAATCAGAACGGCCGTGCCCTCGCGCTCCGGTGCTGCCCGGCGATTTCGTATGCATGAAATCGTCAATATTTAATAAAGGAAAATAATTATCATTATGATTATTTACTCGGTGCGTTGGTGATGCAATTACGTGCGTACGTTCGGCAGCCAGAGAGCTGACGGGCACGCGAGTTCAGGTGCGCTCGGTCTGCCAAGAGCGCTGGGCGCTAAGCGAATCTCAGGTGCAACTTGGGTGCAACAAAGAGAGCGTTGTTTTTGTTAGCCAACGCCCACCGTTCGCGTGGTAGCCATTTGGTGACCCGTCGACCAGAATAGACGTGCAGACACGTGTGGTAGACCACGGACGCGAACAACTTTGTTCCCGCTCCGAATTATTATTATCATTATTATTATTATTATTATTATTATTATTATTATTATTATTATTATTATTATTATTCCACTACATCACGACTAAAGATGTTATGAGTCGGCTGAGTATAAAATCTACTCCAGGTTGCAACCAGCTACCTAAGGAGCAGATCCGATGACTGTCAGTGCCTCTACAATACTTTGCACAAAATGTGGGCTGTTCCAAAAAAAGCAATTTCTTGCATTTCCCAGTCTTTTGAATTAACGGGGAGTTTAGACAAGTTCTTACACAAATTTTGCGGAACAAATCCCAGAGCTCCGATAACTATCGGTACGACCTGAGCTTTTACGCCCCACATTCGGCTGATTTCGATTTCCAAACTCTTGTATTTAAGAAGTTTCTCTGCCTCCTTGGTAACGACGCGACGTTTTGATCGCAAGGTACAGCAACATCGACAAGTAAACACGATTTTTTCGCCAAATTTCGGATAACTATACCCGGTTTATTTGCCGCTATCCTGCGATCAGTTTGAATTTGTTGGTCGTACAATTTCGTACACAATCCAACAGACATCATCGGTTTTGGTGAGTGTGCGTACCACTTGGGGCATGTGTTCGGAACTTCGAGGACGGTACAGATCTGCCAGTGGAGGTAGCTACTCATCCTGTCATGTCTTTTCGGTCTTTGCTAGGATTCGGTCTGTGCTAGGATTGGACAAGCTGAGACAATGTGATCAATGGTTTCTACTTGCTCCTGGCAAATGCGGCATTTATTATTATTATTATTATTATTATTATTATTATTATTATTATTAATGAATTAGGAGGTGATTGGATTATGGTGAAAGGTGATCGTGAACTTTTTGAATAATCCCAGAATTCGCCTTATGACCGAGGGAAACCCCCAGTAAGGATGGCCGGCCCGGGAATCAAACCCGGACCTCCCGATTGCGAAGTCAGCGCGCTAGGCACTAAGCCACTTCACTCGGTGTAAAAAGAGAGCGTGTCGTTCTATTATTACATGTGCCTCTGACCGGGAGGGCCTAGGTTTGGTTCGCGGCCCGCGACACGGCGGGATTTTCGACACTAACTTGTCAGCTACGTCGAGTTCAGTCGCGTCTGGAGGAGAGTTCTAGCGGACAGCTTCTCTGATCGGTAGTTTTCCGTGGTTACTCAGATCAACATAAGGCAAATGTCCGACCAGTACCCTAGCAAACTAGCCACCGACGACCGTGTGAGATCTTTCCTTCCTCTTCCTTGTCTTGTCCTCTCTCCTTGCACATATACTTGCACTAAAATGCACTTCACTACCACACATTCCAGTAGATCGGTCGAGGACTTAGAGCTTAAATGGCGAACTCCGAGGACTGGAGCTTAACCAGGCGAATGCCTGATCTAGGGCATAAGTAGCATGTTCGCGTCTACGAAAATTCATTTGCGGATTTGTGACTCCTGCTTGCGCTGGGTCGTCCGATTATGAAAGTTTCGGGACAAGAAAAAAGGAGATGTGAGAGACCTCCAGTGAGAAGACATGTGAGAAGACCGTGTCATATCGCGTCCTCCGAGCGTGAGCGCACCAGCGGGCAGATCTGTGAAGATTGCGATGGAGCCAGCGGGGATTCGGAGTCGAATGTCCAGTGGGCTGGGCAGTTAGCCCACTTGTAGGAAAGGGGACTGAGGCCGAAGCGATGGCTGTGGCGAGGGCGGAGCGACGGAGATTATGGAAGCGGTGGAGGTGGAAGTTCATGAGCTGGGTGAAGAGGAGATGGGTTGGCATCTAGTGGCGTATACTGTGGGCTACCGGGGCTACCGGCGGTAGCCCGAGAAAATCACGAGAACAAAAATATGTCAAGATAAATCATATTCAAAATAATTATAGGCCCTATTCCTTTTCAGTCATATACATTTTTCAAGATTCTGCATACTCTGTTCTGTTGAGTTTCGTATTAAATCCCTTGGCCGTCGGTGCATCAGTCTTCTTAAGACGCGATAACATCGAAGAAACCGCTGCCACCCAGTGGCATCCCCACAGCGTGCGTTCGTTGCATGATTCACTCGCCCTCCTACTAGTAAGATGATAATCCAAGGACTCGGATTGCCGATTTCCCAAGCGGTTTCGTGACATGTTCGGAGTCAGTGTGCTGAGTCAGAGTAGTAACACTTTTGTGCATGATACACACGTTAGGGGGTGAGCGTGCACAGACATAATAGATTATATTAAGCGGTGGCATCGGTGATGTGTTTGGTGGTATCGCCGCAGGAAGCGGCAGCTGAGTTGGTTTGGGGTCGATGTTGGCGGTCAATTTGATGGCGGTGGAACTGATGTAGGAGCGGCAGTAGAGGTGGTTAGAGCTTGATCTGGGACAGTAATGTCCTGGTCGATGCCACGAGCGGCATCTGTGGCATGGGAAGCCCCCTCTGGGCAGTTGAGGACCTCGCCAGAGGCCGTGGCACGAGTAGCATCTCAAGTACAACCCCTCTAGGCAGTTGATTACCTTGGAGCGAGACCTTGGCACGAGTAGCATCCCTCTAGATAGTTGATACCTTTGTCAGAGTCAGCGGCACGGGTAGCATCCCTCTGGGCAGTTGATCACCTCGCCACAAGAGAGCACTAGGTAGTCAAGCTTACCCTGAAAGATTTTACGCTTTACACATGAAATACGATTAGGCTGGATTTGAATATATCAATTTAAGAACGTTTGTTTTAGTTACTTTTATTTATATTATTATATTTATTTTTCTGTGCCTACCTTCTTATTTACATACGATTCCACGTTGGAAAAGTCAGGTTCTAGAGCTTCCGAGAGACAAATTCGTAAACTATTTCTCAAATGTTCAATACTTAATCGAACCCCATGCTTGTTTTTGAATTGTAATTGCATTTTCATTTTCAAGTACTGAAAATAATTGTTATCAACATTTAACTGAATACGTTATATTTATCTATGTAATTATTTGTTCCAAATCTTTTTATCTTATTTGAAGTAAATTGAAGTATTCGGTTAAAAGTATTCAGTTAAATGTTTATAAAAAATTATTTTTCAGTACTTGAGAATGATGAAAAGTGAAAGGTGTTGGGGGATAGGCGGTGGACGTGAAGGCGATGGATGTGAAGGCTGTGTCGGTGATGGGGGGTGAAAGGTGGCGTGGCACGAGGATGTGCTGGTGGTGAGGGTGCGCGGCGGTGAGTGTGGCGAAGTGTGCGGAACTGCCGCTGATGGCGTGGAGTCGGGAGGTAAGGCAGAGGCGAGGGCATTTGTGGGAGAGAAGCCATCAAAAGTGAAGCACAACCTGGGGGGGAGAGTGTTTGCGTGTGCGCACGCATGTGAGTATTAAGAAGAGGCGTGATGGAGGAGCGGAGGGAGCGTGGAGGGCGGCGGAGGATTGATTGATTGTTTCTGATTGAAGGGGAAGGATTGATTGATTGATTGTTTCTGATTCTATACACGTCAAATACAGAGATCATTAGTCCCGTAAGTGTGGTGCGTAATTTTTCCTCCGGAGGGACAGTAATCTTTTCCACGCTGGAAGGCGAGATCCGGCGCCGACCTGTCGTCGACTGGCTGGGTTTTCCCCATCAACCAGGTATTTCCCATTAGCGGGGCTCTGCCCCAATCGGGAAAAGCTCTAACCTCCCGACCGGTCTCCCGGCATGTGTGGTAAAGTAGTGCGTGTTAGTGTACGTGTATGTGTAAGGGGTGAGGATAGGACAAGGAAGAGGAATGAAGGATAGGACAAGGAACAGGTCCGTTGCCTGTTTGTTAGAGTACTGTTCCAGCATTTGCCTGGTGTTGCTCGGAGAAACCACAGAAAACTACCGATCAGAGCAGCTGGCCGCTAGAATTCTCCTCCAGATACCGACTGAATTCGACCTAGCTGATAAGCTAGTGTCGAAAATCCTGCCGCCGTCGGAACTCGAAGCTAGGACATCCCGGTCAGAGGCACTGCAGTGATAATAGTTGATGCACTCAGCCATCTCTCCCGGTGAGGGGGAAGGACCAGACGCGAAGGCGGCGAGGGCGGCGAGGGCGGCGAGGGCGGCGAGGGCGGCGAGGGCGGCGAGGGCGGCGAGGGCGGCGAGGGCGGCGAGGGCGGCGAGGGCGGCGAGGGCGGCGAGGGCGGCGAGGGCGGCGAGGGCGGCGAGGGCGGCGAGGGCGGCGAGGGCGGCGAGGGCGGCGAGGGCGGCGAGGGCGGCGAGGGCGGCGAGGGCGGCGAGGGCGGCGAGGGCGGCGAGGGCGGCGAGGGCGGCGAGGGCGGCGAGGGCGGCGAGGGCGGCGAGGGCGGCGAGGGCGGCGAGGGCGGCGAGGGCGGCGAGGGCGGCGAGGGCGGCGAGGGCGGCGAGGGCGGCGAGGGCGGCGAGGGCGGCGAGGGCGGCGAGGGCGGCGAGGGCGGCGAGGGCGGCGAGGGCGGCGAGGGCGGCGAGGGCGGCGAGGGCGGCGAGGGCGGCGAGGGCGGCGAGGGCGGCGAGGGCGGCGAGGGCGGCGAGGGCGGCGAGGGCGGCGAGGGCGGCGAGGGCGGCGAGGGCGGCGAGGGCGGCGAGGGCGGCGAGGGCGGCGAGGGCGGCGAGGGCGGCGAGGGCGGCGAGGGCGGCGAGGGCGGCGAGGGCGGCGAGGGCGGCGAGGGCGGCGAGGGCGGCGAGGGCGGCGAGGGCGGCGAGGGCGGCGAGGGCGGCGAGGGCGGCGAGGGCGGCGAGGGCGGCGAGGGCGGCGAGGGCGGCGAGGGCGGCGAGGGCGGCGAGGGCGGCGAGCGCGGCGAGGGCGGCGAGGGCGGCGAGCGCGGCGAGGGCGGCGTGGGCAGTAATGACGCGAGCGCCCGGAGCCCCGGCCGGGGCGCGGAGCGGGCGGGGGCAGGGCGCTTTGGGCATCGACCGATGTAAACGAGTGGTTTTGCGCCCGCGATGCGTTTCGGATTACTTTTCCGCGCCTCGTTCCTCCCGCTCCCATTGCCCCCCTCTCCCGCTCCGCTGGCTCATTCTTCTCCCTCGCCGCCGAAAGTCGATCTCAACACGCCAACCATTATAGAGTGATTTTTGTAACTTTGCCCCTCAAGGCCTTAGAAGTATCAATTAAACCAAACGGTATTTGCAATAACTTGGAAATTGATTGTTACTTTGAAAAAGGCAGTGTACATTTTTATATGTACGTTTAGATTCATTTTAAAATATTTCAAAATAATTTGTGCATTATGGCGCTACATAAAGTGAGCATACTTTAACTCTCGACTCTTAAGTCTTAGGCACGTTGAAGTTTATTGTATTAAAAAACATAATATTTTGGTACAATAAATTACCTTAATTAAATTACCTTAGCAGTTGACGCTCCAGGAATTATTAATGAGTCAATCAATCACTCAGGCCCTGAGCCTGGTGGTGTAGTGTCAACGTGAATTGCGTGCTGATTTTATGGAGCTGAGTTCGAATTACAACATGAAGGAATTTTCGCTGACAGGAAACAGTTTTGCAGGGTCATTCAGTATTATATTATTGCGTAGACTTTATAAATAATGTAAGGAAGTTTGTAATGTTGTAGAACTCTCAGTTTATTCCTACAAACATTACTGACGTTGTTTAAAATAATAAATTGTGTCATTAAAATAGTATTATAATTGCTGCTATAATTGCAATTGCTTTATTATAATGCTGATTATATTTTCTAAACAATAAGTTCTTTTGAAGGACAATTAAAATACAATACACAGTGTGTAATAAAAATCTTCTTGTTAACAATTTTCTTCCTTTATGAGGTTGGTCTCTGCAATGTGGGTCAGTGCTCTTCTTTGTGTTATTGTCTTCCCAGCTTCTGTTCGCCGTCCTGTCAACCAGCGCCTCACCCCACGTCGCCCCTCCTCGCCCCGCCCCTCCCCCCCTCCGCAGAGGGAGAGCCGCAGCTGAAGCCGGAGGCACGCGATCGATGCCACTGGGAGATGCGACACGCCCCCTCCCCTTCCCCCTCCTCCTGCTCGCACATTGCTCCCTCCATTTACACCTCCGCCCCTACATCACCACCACCCCTACATTTAAATCCTCGCCTTTCCTTTTAAATCCCCACCCTTACCTCATCTACCCTCATTTCCTTTTTTGCTTATTTCCCTCGCCTCTATCCATTCCCACTCCTTTGTCCCTAACCTTCTCATCTCCGCCCGTTCCCTCCCACGCACTTGAAACTTCCCTCATCCTCTCCTCCAGGCCCCTTCGTCTTCTGCCTGCCCTCCCTCTCCCCCTCCCTCCCCAACCCCCCTTCCGTCTGACTCAGCGCCACCCCTTTGCTATCCCCCTTCCCCGCTCTTTTCTCCTTCCATTTATTCACCCCTACACTTAAATCCCCTCCCCTTTTGTCATCTACTCCCATTTCCTTCCTTGCTCATTTCCCTCGCCTCTATCCATTCCCACTCCTTTGTCCCTATCCTTCTCATCTCCGCCCGTTCCCTCCCACGCACTTGAAACTTCCCTCATCCTCTCCGCCCGCCGTCCCCCTCCCGCCTGACGCCGTCCCGTCCCGAGCGACGCGGCGCTGCTTCCGACACAGACTCCGCCGCGTCATGTTGGTTCTCAACTTTTCGTTTGCCTGTGTTTATCCGAAATCCCCAACACGGCACTTCCCCCAGCCTGGGTGTATTAGCACACAACTACGAGCAAATGAAACGAAATATCCATGCACCGCTTCGCTGGCGGTTTCTGGGTGTGGCACATCTAGTTGTTTGTTTGGACGGCAACTCTTCTACTATAATCTAGAATTTCGTGGAAATGAATACGAGAAACGGAGTGGCTACCAGCTAAATTTTAAAATATATATTAGGTGGGAAGAAGGACAATGTAGTCATATATTGTGATGTAACTCACATCAAAGATAATTAAACTATCGATGATTAGACTACAACGAACGGAAACCAAACATTCCTACTGTGTAGAACGCGCCTGGTGAAGATGAGGCAACCAGTCTGAATAGTGGACTGTTGAATTGCATTTTGAGGCCTGATTGAGACGAGGGTTGAGGCAGAAGTCATGGCAACATTTTTTTTTGTGAGAATATGAGTAGGATGTAAAATTTCAAATACACACATGAAAGGACAAGGTTAAACTAAGCGCTTGGACATTTATCAACACACAAAAATTGAACTTATCATATTTAGTAAGGTATTTGAAGTGACCGTACTCGTTTCATGTTCTAAGGCATTTTAGAGAATACGACTTCACAAATTCGAAAAGCATTACATACCCGTTCTAAAGGCCTGATTAGGTACATGCTCGGTTACCGCACATCACATTGATCCGCACTCATTACATTGATATTTGCAGAAGCTCTCCTGCGCATCTCGTGGTTGTTCGATATGGAAAGGCATTATTCCATGAGCTTCCATCAATTTCCTGTGATATTCTCGCGCATTCCTTTCATGGTGAACAGCTTTCTTGGAGTAAGAGCGATGTTGGCAACGTGTCACATTCACCTCACATGGCAGTAGACGGACAACTGATTTCAAGTTGCTCTCTGTGCTAATAGAGATATTTGCAGAGCTATCTGTTGATGTAAACACACCCTACTGCAACATTTCTTTCAAAATGTAAATGAAATTTTGCAATCTGATAACATTTCTTTTTAAAAAAAAATATTTGCCATGACTTCTGCCCCAACCCTCGTACTTATCACTTCCTTGATAACTCATCAATTATTAATTAATTCTCGAAGAAACCCTAGATTTGATAAGCGTCTACGTAACTTTCCTAACCTCTAATTTGCTTCCTGAAAATGAAAGTCAAAAACTACCTTGAAAAGTAAATTAAAGAACACACACAATCAAATTTTGGCTTGAATATAATTAAACAAATAACAGGATTTGAATACACAATTGATAAGATTGTAATTAAACCATTTGAAAATAATAATTAATTCGTAAGATCGTAATTTAAAAAAATTGAGTATTGTAATTCATTAGCAAGATAGCAATCATTATTTCAGGTTAATTTGAAATTAAATTTGACAAAGCAACAATTAACAACTTAGAAAAATCGGTGTAGTTTAACACGAAACAACGACATACCATGAGATTGTACTCGGCGTTACAAACACCAACTATATTAGTGATGACATTATTGACAATTGTAGGAGACAATCAAATGCAATTCATTTGCGAGTTGCAATCCATGTGGCAATGACCAGAGCTGTTAAAACACAACAAAGTCAACACAGTAACATAGCAGTTGTTCACAATGAAACTGAACTGCTTGTGCTTTAATTGCGCTAGGAGTCAAAATGACGCCTCTGGGCGTTCTAGTATTAAGTGTCAATTCTTAGCTTGTAAACGTCTCTGTGATTGGTCAAGAACCTGTATCACAGTGAAATCTGTATCGTAATGAGTATTATTATGCAACTGGTTGGAGCCATCAATGACAGCATTACACAATGGAAGTAGAAAAAGAATATTTTCAGTGAGAATCAAAGCAGCGCCGCTGTTCAGTGACTCGAGGCCGAATGATCTCTTCGCTTCTGCAGCGAGCGAAGCATTGCTGGTTACGCGGTTTTCTGAGCTCGGCCAGTCAGAGTGGGCTTGCACAGACATTACAGTAGCGAACACATTAATCCGAACAGGGGGAATCGTTGCAATGTTTTCATTATTTGGTAAGACTGGTTTGATACGCAGCTGTTTGGTGTAATTCGATCAAATAATCGAGATAAATAATGTGTTATCTTAATCTTCATTGTTGATGTTTCATTTGCTTTTGTAGGTGAAGGTTTGCTGAGTTTATTGTAATATTTGGTGTAGGTAGCGTTCTCAATGTGCTTCTAATTTTGTCCAATACAATGGATATAACACCACGGAAACATCGAAAGCTGCAATTTTTTGAAAATAAACAATATTCACGTACTCCATGAAATTCCCCTTATCTAAATCCAATCGCAAATCTAAGGGTTATTAAGGGTAAAAAATATATTCAGAAAAATGCAATGTTACACAAAAATAAACCTTCGATAGTCAGTTGTAAGTGTTTTCGTCACGAATAAATCAAAAATATATGTTTAACTTTAGTAGAGTTAATGCCTGAGAGAATAAATGAATTTATTAACCATAAAGGTCATAAATTATTACGTACATGGCAAGTTTAAGTTCCGTATGCTTTCCAATGTGAAAATAACGTGTTCTAAAGGACAGTGTGTGTTCGGATTAATTTGTTCGCTACTGTAGAGTATGCGAGTTTTAACAACTCAAGTTAATTGAACAGGCAAAATTGTTATAAACAATAGTTAGTTAAGAGCAGTATTGACTTCTATAGTTCGAGCATAATGACTTCGATCTTGAATTACAGATGAAAGTCTTACAACCTTTTGTTCTTCTAGAAAGACTTGGGTTGAAAGCAGTTGAGCAGTGGCTGCTTTTGAAAGTTTTGGCGTATGGTATGACGTCACAAGCGGGCCAAATATTCCACGAAGTGGCTTAGATGCACGTGAAGTTTGTGCAACAAACTTGTGTGTGTTTCAATTCTAGGAGCAGACTCAAAAATAGAATTAAACCAGGGTTGCCAGATTGGGGAATTTTGTCCTCAAAATGGCGATTTTTTTCGTTATGGAGAATGAATGGGGAATGTATATGGACAAGGATATGTTTGGGGATTATTTGGGGAAATTATTTTGATCCGATGTCAAGTTAGAAATATTATTCTCTCAATTATTCTTAATGAAAATGAAACAATAGACGTCACTCTCACATTTTTATGGATCATAGAGAGCAAAATGTTTATAATTAATATTATGTAAATAAAATAATAATAATATAATAATTATTAAAATAAAATTATTTAAATTAAATAAAAAAGTTGACATAATGTGAGAGAGTATGGTAAGTGCACTATAGAGGAAATCTATTTTTCTGACATATGTGAAACTCGTATTAGGGAAAATTAAAAGTTATTGACATTTTTATTGTTATGATTACAAAAATATTATTAATAGATAAAAATTAATTCTTCAACATATATTTTTGTCCGTTTATTTTCCCATTCCCATTCTTTAATTTCTGTTCTGCTCAATAGAATTGGCAAGATTTTTTGAAATTTATGTTGTGGCGTGAAAATTCCATTATATACTAAATAATTATCTTAACATTGCCATACAAATGTAGATTTTTTTTTTGCAATATTTCCTTTTAGGAAGTATCGTTGAAGGCTCGGAGTCGAAACGACTCCGCTGGGCGTTCTAGGGGGTAAACAAAAGTCGGACTTTCTAGTGTTAAAATAATTAGTACTTTTTTCCGACACTATTACTGCGTGCCGTCTACTTGATGTACGCTTCATGAAGAAGCGGATGTTATCAGTCCGGCGGCCTGCATCAGTTATTTCAGTGGCGGAAAGTGCTCCTCAGTGACAGAGATCGTTCTCACATTTAGGGGTGCGAAGTATCACAGACACTGCGTTTCGCGACCTTTAAGCTTAATTTCGGAGAAACTTTGAAGATCGCCGACGTGTAACACTTTGACGAGAATGCTGCACGCTGCAGTGATTTGCTGAGCGTAGATAATGCAATTTAGTACGATGGCTCCTATTGCGTCTTAGTCTGGCTGCTCAACTATGGTCCTGAATAGAAATAGATGAACTTTTATTACTGACAAGAAAGTTGAATGGTGCAAAGTGTTCATCAATATGTGTTCTCCAAATGATATTTAACGTGTTCGTATTATTTTCAAAATTTCTTTCGGGTGCTTTTATGAATGTAATTTCATATTAGTAAATGTTCATTTTGTAATTAATGTATTCGCGTTCGAGTGAAAACGCAAAATTGTTACTCAACAACATACTTTTTCTACCTCGTGTAGATTGTCTGTTATGCGTATCATTGAGCTTTAAACATTTACGAACTAATCGTACGGCGTGGCGGGTAAGGAAGAGGCCGAGATTGCAGCAACAGACAATAGCGGACGCAATGGGCCAGGAGGGGAAGAATCGACGCCCCGCGACCACGCGGCCAGTGGGGCAGTTACAGACAATCGGCAACATCTCTATCTACTCTCACTCTCTCCCCCTGACTTTCACTCTATCTCACTTTCTCTCACTCCCACTTTTACTCTCTCTCACTCCCACCCTCACTCTCTTAACTTTTACTCACCCTCTCTCACTCTAACTTTATCTCACTCTCACTCTTTCTCACTCTAACTTTCACTCTCACTCTAACTTTCTCTCACCCTTTCGCTTTCTCTCCCTCAGTCTCTCTCATTCTATCTCTGACTCTAACTCTCTCTGACTTTCTCTGACTCTCAGTCTCTCTCAATCTCTTCACTCTCTCTTAGTCTTTCTCAATCTCTTCATTCTCTTAGTCTTTTTCACTCTCTCTAACTCTCTCTCTCTCTCCATTTTCAGCTGGCAGCCTATGGATGCAGAATGGAGAGGAAAACGGGAAGAGGGTGAATTGCTAACCTGCACGATTAATAATGCTTGTGAACTTTCAAAGTGAAGGACGATTTGGCATAGACAGTAAATTGGTTTCGTTAATGCTATTTAGTAAAATCAGTTGAATATCGCAATGGTACATTAATATTTTCGGCCTTGGAAGCAATTTGCAACTAATTTACACATTGTTAACCCTTGTAATAAACACATACACATATAAGTACGGAGATCATTCCAAAAGAAAAGTCTGATAATTAAATAAATAATGCTACCTGAATCAACACGTTATTAAGAAATGTACGTTTATTGAAGTCTATTCTACTTCAGTTCATATTCACTATCACATATTCATCTTTCAATTTTAAACATTTTTTTGTATCTTGAAAATAATTTTCTATTGAATTTAGGGTGTTCAACTAATTTGAAACTGCAGTTTTCAACGTTTCGGCGTCTTTAAATCGCTATCCACTAAAAAAGATTTTCACATGTAGGAACAGGTAAACGTTGCTAGGTGTAAGGACAAGACTGTAGGGAGGGTGATAGAACAGATCCCAACCATACTCTTGATCTGAAAATCAGGAAAAGTAAACAATATTGTACGTTCATCTCTTCATTCTCCCCTGCCTCTATCCACCATCAATTCCGGAATATGTCTAATACAGTAGCAGGTTTTCACCAACTAATGTGTAATTAATCCATAAGCTTTGTGTGATTATACGGGTCATTCTGATCAAGGATTTTGGAGGATTTTCATCGTTGAACGAGCTCTTCATAACAAGTGACAGAATAATCTGGGAAAATGTTTGACGCGGGCAGCACACTATGCATTGTATTTTCTAACCCGGCCGTTCTTTACAAGTTTTAGTTCATCGTAGACACTCTGAAAGCGAACAATGTTTACTAATCTTAAAGGGAAATGTATTATTCCCACACCTTAAATCGGGGTTTATGGACCCCCTCGACCACAAACCGATGCAAAGTTGCTTCGTACATTAGGAAAGCCACTTAAAATAATGTGTATGGACAGTGTCATTTAATAAACAAAAAGGAGTTGTGAGTAGCGGTATACAAATTACTCTTTATTATCATTAAATTTGTAGAAGTGGAGTATGTTAAAAGGTAACTACATTGAGGTTTATACTGTTACTAGGAAATCCGGCAGACGTTGTTCTGCCGTTCATCTTCCTCTTTCCCCTCCTATTTCCCTTTCTCACTCACTTTTCTTCTCTCCTTCCCTCCCTCCCTCCCTCCCTCCCTCCCTCCCTCACCTTGTCCCTGTCTGTCTCTGTGTGTCTCTGGTTCTGTCGCTCTCTGTCCCTCTCATACACATTTACTTGCAGATTCTGCACGTATTTGAGGCCTTCGGCCTCAAAACTTTAGTTTTTAAGGCCCTAGAACGCCTCATGTAGGAGTTATTTAACGATATTAATTTCAAATGCTGCCGAGTGTGTTGCAGCTTGCATTTTACGTGAATATGTAGTGGATATGTAGTGAATATGTAGCGCCATTTAGTGGAGTTACAACAGAATTAACAACACATAAACCTTCTCGGTGAAAAAGCACGTAGAAGTGCCAACTTTCATGGAGATCGGTCCAACGGTATTGAAGTTTTGCTCTTTTATACATACCAACATCCTGTTTTATATGTATAGATCGTTTCGTTTATTCTCTCTAAAAGAGTTAATCTTTTTTTAAGAAAATGACAGGATACAATACAGTACTTCGAATGTAAAGGGCATTATTATTTAATAATTTTTGAAAGAGTCATTGCTAAGGGCGTTCTCACTGTTTTACACCATGGCATCGCAGTGCCCATCTTACTCTATACTGCGATTTTCTTAACTTTGCCCCAGGCAGGAATCAGCTGTTGACGGTTTTCATCCAATCGGGAGCTTGAACGTCACCATAGTGACGTCACTGTCGCGAAATATAAGCTCCCGATTGGATGGCAGCGAAACAGCTGATTCCTGTCAGAGGCAAAGTTACGAAATCGCAGTATACCCCTTAGTGTCAATGTTCAGTGCTCAACGCCCAACAAGTTAGACTTCTTCTTTCGAAGGTTCATTACGTGTGATCCCCCACTATATCTAGGACGGAGTTTGGAGCCTCTAATGGCCGCCCTGCTAACTGATGTGATTGATTGATTGTTCGAGATTCCGGACGTGTCAACTTCCGAAGCCATTAGTCGCATATGTGTAGTGCGTGTTTTTTTCTCGGGAGTTGGCGGTGATCTTCCCCCGCTGGATGGATAGATCCAGCGCCTACCTACCGTTGACTAGTAGGGTTTTCCCCAACCAGGTATCTTTACCTGTGGTGAACGTAATTCGGAGGGAAGTATTTTGCTATAAAAATGTAGTTCATCTGCACAGGACCCGGTCTTGTAAACATTATTGCGAGAAAGGAAGTTGATAATTTGTAGGTAGTTGATAATAGGTAGTTGTAGGTAGTTGATAATAGGTAGAAACTATAAGGATTATTTTCAAACCTAAACAAGTCATCGTATGACACGACAAAACCTCATACGAAAAAAACACCTCTCTAAATATCTAAATAAAACTAATGGTATCACATGACTGCAAACATGTTTGAGGGTTCTTTGATATTGAAATGAAAGTAATGGTGTAGTTTTTATTGCTTTGAACTCCTTTGTTAATGTTTTTGGACATCTTTTTTAATTCCTCCAGGAAGAGTGAAGAAATTAGACCAAGTGTGTAAAAAATACTATATGAGCAAACATTTACATATAGCACTTTTCCTAAGTAAGTCAAATAAAAAAGCAGTAAACCAATTTTACAATAAATAAAACAATTAGTAAAATAATGATATGATCAGTAATGTAGTCTCATCGTCAAGTTGCCCAATATTAAGATTAAAATCAGGCAAATATAAAAGCATTTCAGATACAGTAAACATATCATCTAAATTCCGAGAAGTCTTTCAATATTTTCATATTTACAATAAAAACTAAATTTTATAAAATAATAGCTAATTTAGTACATTGCATGTTTATATTAGATATTATATAAGAATTTATTTTTTAATGCCCATATCATAAGGATTGGAACTCGTTTGTAAATGTCCTTTATGAATATAACCATTCATACAATCATCATCTAGCATTCAGCATCATCCAGTAATTCATTGCTAGTTGTACGAAACCTACAAAAGAACATTACTACTCATACAACACACCACAAAATCATTATTTAATGCACAATCTAAAAATATACACCAGGGATGGTTTTCAATATTCCCTTTCCAACAGTAGAAACTAAATCTTACAAAACGTTCGCGCAAAGCAACTCATCGCAGGCTTGCTTCACATCTCCGTATTAGCGGCACAATCAAGGGTGAAATACGACCAGGAACTCAATTTCGGTATCTGGCGGCCGCCGCGTTTTCCAGAGGTCGTGACATATCGGCGCCCCGCACGCCATACCTTGCAACTCCCAGCCACGCCTCGCCTCGCATCTCTCGCCTCACACGATTCGCGCCTCTCGCCTCTCTTCACACCTCTCGCCTCGCACGTTTCTCTCCTCTCGCCTCTCGTCACACCTCCCGCCTCACATGATTCGCTACTCTCGTCTCTCGCCTCTCCTCATACCTCCCGCTTCGCACGATTCGCTACTCTCGCCTCTCGTCACACCTTCCGCCTCGCACGATTCGCTACTCTCGTCTCCCGCCTCTCCTCATACCTCCCACCTCGCACGATTCGCTACTCTCGCCTCACACGATTCTCTCCTCTCGTCTCCCGCCTCTCCTCATACCTCCCACCTCGCACGATTCGCTACTCTCGCCTCTCGTCACACCTCCCGCCTCACACGATTCCCTACTCTCGTCTCCCGCCTCTCCTCATACCTCCCACCTCGCACGATTCGCTACTCCCGCCTCACACGATTCTCTCCTCTCGTCTCCCGCCTCTCCTCATACCTCCCGCTTCGCACGATTCGCTACTCTCGCCTCTCGTCACACCTTCCGCCTCGCACGATTCGCTACTCTCGTCTCCCGCCTCTCCTCATACCTCCCACCTCGCACGATTCGCTACTCCCGCCTCACACGATTCTCTCCTCTCGTCTCCCGCCCCTCCTCATACCTCCCACCTCGCACGATTCGCTACTCTCGCCTCACACGATTCTCTCCTCTCGTCTCCCGCCTCTCCTCATACCTCCCGCCTCGCACGATTCGCTACTCTCGCCTCTCGTCACACCTCCCGCCTCACACGATTCCCTACTCTCGTCTCCCGCCTCTCCTCATACCTCCCACCTCGCACGATTCGCTACTCCCGCCTCACACGATTCTCTCCTCTCGTCTCCCGCCTCTCCTCATACCTCCCGCTTCGCACGATTCGCTACTCTCGCCTCTCGTCACACCTTCCGCCTCGCACGATTCGCTACTCTCGTCTCCCGCCTCTCCTCATACCTCCCACCTCGCACGATTCGCTACTCCCGCCTCACACGATTCTCTCCTCTCGTCTCCCGCCCCTTCCTCATACCTCCCACCTCGCACGATTCGCTACTCTCGCCTCACACGATTCTCTCCTCTCGTCTCCCGCCTCTCCTCATACCTCCCGCCTCGCACGATTCGCTACTCTCGCCTCTCGTCACACCTCCCGCCTCACACGATTCCCTACTCTCGTCTCCCGCCTCTCCTCATACCTCCCACCTCGCACGATTCGCTACTCCCGCCTCACACGATTCTCTCCTCTCGTCTCCCGCCTCTCCTCATACCTCCCGCCTCGCACGATTCACTCCTCTCCCCTCGCCCCTAGTCTTGCCTGTTTCCACGCCTCTACTCGGTATGCCCTGCAACGTCCCGCTACATCCCGTTGCGTCCAGCCACGCTCTGCCAATCGACGCTCCGGCAAGTGCTGCCTCACAACACCTCGCCTCGTTGTACCCATTGACGGAAACAGGAGGGTTCATGGGGACCAGCGCTTTGTTAAGAGCAATACAGATATAGAAACGGTTGACAATGGCATAGACAATACAAATAGACATAAAAACAAAAAAATACACAAAAATTGAAATCACTATTGAATGTGCGAAACGTCGACCGCATAATAAATGCATCAACTACCAATTTTTAATTCCTGAAATCAATCTAGATTGAACCTATATGGTCCAAACATAATAGTACCATCTACGTATCTACAACACAATAACAGCATCAACAGGAAGAAATAACAATTTCAATAAAAATACGTTTATTATTTAACAAAAATCCTCGATGCCCCTCCCTCACAAAACGATCGTCCGGATCCGCCCTTGACTGTCCCCCACTGTCCCACCTTTCTCTGCATACCTCCTCGTGTCCCGCTCGGCCCCGCCCCCAAACCGGATCGTCCGGGTCCACCCCTGGATATCTCCTATTGTCCCACCTTCCTCACCGTGTCCCGCGCGGCCCCGCCTCCCCAAAACGATCGTCCGGATCTGTCCCTGGCTGTCCCCCACTGTCCCACCTTCCTCCGCATACCTCCCCGTGTCCCGCTCGGCCCCGCCCCCAAAACGGATCGTCCGGGTCCACCCCTGGCTATCTCCTACTGTCCCACCTTCCTCGGCGTGTCCCGCTCGGCCCCGCCTCCTCAAAATGTTCGTCCGGATCCGCCCATGGCTGTCCCCTACTATCCCACCTTTGTCCACCGCGCCTCACCGTGTCCCGCGTGGCCCCGCCCCCAAACCGACCGTCCGGATCCGCCCCTGGCTGTCCCCCACTGTCCCACCTTCCTCCGCATACCTCCCCGTGTCCCGCTCGGCCCCGCCCCCAAAACGGATCGTCCGGATCCACCCCTGGCTGTCCCCCACTGTCCCACCTTCCTCTGCGTACCTCCCCGTGTCCCGCTCGGCCCCGCCCCCAAAACGGATCGTCCGGGTCCACCCCTGGCTATCTCCTACTGTCCCACCTTCCTCGGCGTGTCCCGCTCGGCCCCGCCTCCCCAAAACGATCGTCCGGATCCGCCTCTGATTGTCGGCCGCTGTCCCACCTTCCTCACCGTGTCCCGCCCGGCCCCGCCCCGCCCCCTCGCGTGACCGGCCTGCTCGGTGGCGCCTCCTCGCGGCCTGATAGCGTCTGCGGGAGCGCCCTGCGCGTCCCGCCGGCTGCCCCGTTGAGTAAATTCGCCGCCTTATCTCGGTTCGTCCTTTGTGGCGCAGGGCGGCGCGGCGCGCAAGCGCTCCTTTGCTGACAGAGGTAGCGCGCGAGAACGGGGGAAGGAGGGAATGGAGGTGGAAGAACCGGAGAAGTTGTGGGGATGTGAAGGCGGAATGGAGGGAAAAGGGGAGAACGTAAGTTACAGCGTGAAAAAGAATTTGGAATATTGCGAGGAAATACTACAACATGAACAGCGATTGGCCCAGAGAACAAGTAAACACATCGAATGCGGAAAGGAGACGGGAAAATCACGGAAAATGTAAGAAAGTACCTCGAAGAGAAAAGAATGCTGTAAAACGATTATGAATTGAAAGGAATAATAATTATAATAATAATAATAGTAATAATAATAACAATAACAACAGGTTTACTGAATGTTCAGCAATCACTCAAATGTGGGGCATAAAATCTCAGGTCGTCCCGTTAGTTATCGGAGCTTTGGGATTTGTTCCGCAATATTTGTGTAAGAACTTGTCTAAACTCCCAGGTAATTCAAAAGACTGGGAAGTGCAAGAAGTTGCTTTATTTGGAACAGCTCACATTTTACGCAAAGTATTGTAGAGGCATCGACAGTCCCTAGATCTGCTCCTGAGGTAGCTGGTTGCAACATGGAGTAGATGTGTTTAGCCGACTCATAACATCTTTAGTCGTGATGTAGTGGAATAATAATAATAATAATAATAATAATAATAATAATAATAATAATGAGTCGGCCCCGTGGCGCAGACAGTTGCGGCAAAGCGGCAACCGTCGTCGGTGCCGAGGAGGTTGCAGATTCGAGTCCTGCGTAGGCATGGTCGTATTTGTGTTTGTCCCTTCACACATCATCATTCTATCACCTCATAATTCACACTTGAAAGCGTAACAAACTTGTCGTTCCGAGGAATACAGCTGAAAAAGCTTATCCTAAAAGTTACACACGTTAATCGCGCAGCGTGGTCAGAAATAGCAGATTCGCTAATAATAATAATAATAATAATAATAATAATAATAATAACAATAATAATAATAATAGTAATGATAATAGTGATGAAAATAATAGTAATAATAATATTGACGAACGCAAAAAGAAAGAAGCTTTGCAAAAATGTGGATGTCAGACAAGAGCGAAATAGTTCAGAAAAGAATGTAGTCCAGAGAGGGAATAAAATAGAATATCGTGAGTCAGAGTATAAAAATCTTAATTAAATTAAGCATGGGGAGGCTGAAGAGAGGGGGTAGAAGAGAAAATTCAATAAAGAAAGGTTCAAAACAATAAGTCGGCATTAGATGCGAAGAGAGATACAAGAAGGAGGCGATAGAGACCCACGGAAGGGATGTGGAGGATAGTTAGGAACGCCAAAAGAAGGAAACTTTGCAAAAATGTGGATGTCAGGCAAAAGAGAAATAGTTGAGAAAAGAATGTAATTAAGAGAGGAAATAAAGTAGAATCCCGTGAGTCACAATATAGAAATCTTAATTAAATTAAGCATGGGGGAGGCTGAAGAGAGGGGTAAAAGAGACAATTCAATAAAGAAAGGTTCAAAACAAGACCTCGGCGGACGACACTGAGAGAGATACAAGAAGGAGGCGATGGAGACCCACGGAAGGGATGAGGAAGAGCGACGAACGAGTTACGAAGGAGAACGAGCGAGTTAAATAAAGACAGGGCGGAGGGAAGGTGGGCGAGTAGAGGGAGGTCGCGTGACATCGGAGGAGGTCTATTTCTGGAGGAAGAACTCTGCATTCGTCTTGGTGGAAATAAAGGGGAAGTTGCGTTTTGGAGATTGCTGCGATTTCTGGGACACTTGGGGAACCTCTTAAGGGTTCTTTGCGGTTCCCTCAAGATTAAATGGTTTCAGCAAACCGTACTTTTTGAAGACGTAAACGACAAAGGGAGGATGGATCCTTTGAGCATTCTTGTAATTTACGTGTTCCATATATAGAAAATGATATCCGGTTTTTTCTTACATTTTATTTCTAGGTAATATTGAAGTTATTTGTGAATAGGAAGGAAGAATTAATATAGCAGAGAATTGCGAAAAAATATTTAAAGAGGTGTTTAACAAATATATATATATATATATATATATATATATATATATATATATATATATTGTAGTGATACCGAATCCATTACGGCTGCGAGCCTGAGAATTGCGCCGTGTTGCGCGACAGAGGGGCCGACGGCGGCGCCAGGCCACCCGCTGGACCCGCCCCCTAACGATTCGTCGCACCCAAGTGTCCCGCAGCCTGGGAAGTCTTCCCGTGCACGTGCACGCCAGTACTTTTCCGCGGCGCTTCTCGCCTTCCCCATCCTCCCTTGAGATTTTCGTTCCCCCCCAGTCATTAATTTCTGCCCCTATTTGACAGAAAATTGAAGCGAGAGAGAACGAGTGCGGGTCTCTCATTTCTCGGCCCCAAAAACTTCCGATGATTGGGTGGAATTATTCTACGACGCAATACCCTTTCACCAATAGCCGTCGGACGTGGACAAAGCTCTAGAATGTTCTAGAACATTCTGAGGGAATTTTGGTGGGGGAAGGGAGGCTCGAAAGAGAAGGTGTGAGGCCACCACAAGAGAGGCTGTGACGCCGTCACAGAGAGAGGACGTAAGAGGCGGTCAGGGGGACGAGACGTTATAGTGGAGGCGCCCGGCGCCAGAGATAAAGTTTTGTTTATTAGTTGGACTTATAAGAAAGCGTTGAGTTTTCGAGAGGAATTTGTGAGCGGTTATTAAATAAGTGTAGACCGCGGACTGTGAAAGGTTTTATTGACATTCTAATAGTTCAGAAAAAGTATGTGACCTGTGCTCGTGTTCGGAACATTATCGTGGAATTATTTGATCGTTCACGAACTTG
Source organism: Acheta domesticus (assembly GCA_031308135.1). Taxonomy (NCBI): domain Eukaryota; kingdom Metazoa; phylum Arthropoda; class Insecta; order Orthoptera; family Gryllidae; genus Acheta; species Acheta domesticus. The sequence goes on from JAHLJT010003656.1 coordinate 49,939,546, forward strand.
CTACGAACTCTAAAGTACCGTGCGGTGAACCGAAAGTGACAAGGTCGTTCAGCTGTGCAGACATTATCTGAGTATTAGCGACAATACGTGAGCGGCGCTGTGTGTTGGGTCAACACTCCTGCGACCCCGCCTACTACCTGACTCTGCACTGCGCGATCCTTTGTGCGGCGTCCCAAGACGTTCCAAGCCGCCCCTGTCAAACAACCGGCGGCTCGAGGTCGTTCAACTCTGGTTTGTTGTACCCGCTGCCCCGCTGAGACGGTATTCTTTTTTTATTCTTTTGGCGCGCCCGTGGTCGAAAGGCACAAACAGTTTGGTGAACAATTTTTAATTACCTTTGACCGGGCGACGAAGAGAAGATTCCCGGCCGCGCTTGGCTGTCAAGAGGGAATCAGCGTAGAGAAAAATATTGTTTGTTTTCTTTTACTGTAGTAATTTTCACTTGTTAGTTTATTTTATTATCGTATGTGTGCATGTCATATTTTGGAATTGGGAAAGGGGAGCATGCTCGCCGTAATGAGTGGTAAAATCTTGCAATTCTTCTTTTAAAATAAAAGCCACCTATTTGTTTATATGAGTAAAAGTCTCTTATTTTACACCGGCCACCAACTTCCTCCATCTTCGTCAGTTTAGGCAAGCCTTTCTATCGACTGAGCGAGCCGGCTACCACGTCTACGGCGCCCAACCGACAGACGGGTAGTCGCAATATATAAAATGAATTAATTATGAAATACTGAATGAAGTATTCAATGTCAAGTAGAAAATGTATTGTTTCCATTTCTGAAACTTCTAACAAACTTCTAATTCTATATTTGCAGTAATTATGATTTTTGAATATTTGTAATAATACTGCGAATTTTGAATAGAAAAATCTCTATTTTCAAGTGGATTCCTTTGTGCTTGACATTTTTCACACCATTCACACACTTCCGTGCAGAAATCTTTGACATCTTTGAATCTCAAAATTAGGCTTAATTTATCCCACACATCCGGAATGAAAACCACACCAATATCCATTACTTTCCGTAGCCCATTGTAGGTGAGAAATATGTATTAATAAATGTTCACCAAATCCTCAACTTTGAATTAAATTTTTAGCGAGAAGAATTAAAACTTCTTTTAATTGCAATTCCTTAAAAATAAGTAGAGCCCTTTCCCTTAAGGTATTGTAAATTATACAATAAGTTATTCTATTGTTGTCTTGGGACATTTTTTTCACCAAAAGTTTTTTCAGCTGTGCTCTTTGAAAGTAAAATACATTTTTCCGATTCGCTTCCTAGTAGAATTGGAATGACAGTATCTATTCCCGTTGTTCCACCAACTAAGTGTCACATTGTTCTGTACCAGGAGATTAAAGGATAGATCATTACCCAGAGATTGAACTGAATTGATGCCACTGTTCATCCCTTATAATTTACGAACAAATTTCATTGAAAATTGACGGGACATCTGACGGCTGTTGACGGCTTATTCGAAGGTTTAGAAACGAAGCATAGCTAATTCTGTTATCCCATGCATTAAAATCAACGTGTACTACAAACCACTTTAGCTATGGAAGAGCAGAGTGCGTAGAAATTGTAAACCAGATTTCACTGTTCTAAAACAGTACTAATGTCCCAGTATATGTTGCTGTGTGACGATGAGAAAATTCACTTCTCAGGCTGATAAGACCGGAAAACGGCGTGGAGATGTCTATGTGCTAACCATACGGACCCGTTTGGAACGTTGCCGTTTCTGTTTTGTTTCAATCGATTTACTTATCGAATAGCCAATCGTCATCACGGCTTTAAAATCCGTCATTCACCTCGTTATTTTTGCAGTTTCGTAAAACGATTAATGCACAATATTTTCTTCAATGATAAATGTTTTAATTGAGTTTTCGCTCCACATAAATTAATCTTAAAGACTCTCTCCGGTAGAGGATCTTTCTTAGCCTTCTAAGAGGACACTGCATTATCAGTCTTGCTTCCCAACCATCTCCCCATTCATTACAGGACTGTCCACAGCGTCTGAAAGCCCTATCCTAAGCATGGGGTGATAAGTCTTTCGAGTTCGGACGTTCTCTAGGTGGACGGTGCGCGGCGGCAGGGGCGGGGACGTGATGGAACAAGGAGAGGTGTAGACTGGGGAGCGATGTAAAAGCAGGTAGGGTTGTGGCGGGGAGAGGCGGTGACGGGTGAAATAAGGAAAGGTGTGGGCTGGGAAGCGATGTGAAGGCCGGCAGGGTTGGGGCGAGGTTGCGGAGGAGAGGTGGAAATGGGGTGGAACAAGGAGAGGTGTGTGTCGGCGGAGAGATGTGAAGGCAGACAGTGTAGTGGCAGGAAGGGGCGGAGACGGGATGTGGAGGAACAAGGAAAGTTGTGGGCTGATGAGTGATGTGAAGGCAGGAAAGGTTTTGGCGGGGAGAGGCGGAGACTGGGTGGAACAAGGAGAGATGTGGGAGCGATTTGATGGCAGGCAGGATTGTGGCGGGGAAGGGGTGGGGACGGGATGAAACAAGGAGAGGTGTGGGCTGGGGACCGATGTAAAGGCAAGCGGCATTATGACGGAGGGGGCGGGGATGGGTGAAACAAGAAGTGTGGGATGGGGAGCGATGTGAAGGCAGGCAGGAGTGTGTTTGGGGAGGGGCGGAAACGAGGTGGAACAAGGGGAGGTGTGGGCTGAAGAGCGATGTGAAGGCAGGTAGAGTTGTGGCGGGGAGAGGCGAGGACGTGGTGGAACAAGGAGAGATGTGGGAGCGATTTGAAGACAGGAGTGGGTTGTGGAGGGGGGGTGCGGAGACGGGGTGAAACAAGAAGTGTGGGCTGGGGTGCGATGTGAAGGCAGGCAGGGTCTATACTGGGAGGGGCAGAGACGGGGTGGAACAAGGAGAAGTGTGGGGGTGGGGAGCAATGTGAAGGCAGGCAGCGCTGGAGCGGGTCGTGGGCGGAGTGAGGTGTGGCAGGAGGGAAGGGGGGGGGCTAGGCCTCACATGTTAGCGCCGCGAGGACACGGCCGCCGGGAGGGAAAGCGAAAATTCCTGCTGCCTCGCTCCCCGTCGGAGGAGCTCCTTGGGTGCGCCACTATCGCGCTGGCGTAACAAGGTCCTGCAACGTAACTAATGGCTTCGGGTCTGCCTCACGGACGCCGATTACAGCGCGCGCTGGAGAGAATGCGTCAGAGATACGAGGAGGTACAGGGCACAAAGCGAACTAGGGACGGTGCGCCCCGAAATGTGTTTCAGTACTCTCGTGTGGGTGGGAGGCCGAGTTAAAATTACCTTGAGTAAATAACAAAACGTTAGGAAGGTGTCTTTGGGCTGATTGATACCTTTGATACAATTAATGAGTTTCTGGTGTTCAATAGAGAAATATATTTAACATTTTGAAAACTTTTAAGAATTATGCTATAGCTTTGCAACCATGACAGTTTTCAGAAAATTAGGCGCAAAATACTTATATTTTGAAAAATATACCTCTGTATCCGGGTCATATGAACGTGAATTAACAAAGTTACGGGTTGTTTCGATAGGTGAACATTAGCATAATTTCAGTAGATGAAGTTTATTGACAAACTTTTTACTACTGCTCTTCATTACCATGCTAGTTTATCCCGATCGCACCATCAAACTTCACACGCAGTAGTTGTCGGTGTCGATAAAACGCTCTAAGCTGTACTGGTTTGGAAGGGAGGAGAACTGAACAAGATGTTTTTACCCATCTAGAAAACCATACATCTATCGGAAAATTACTTCCATCTTTTCGTTAATATCTCACGAAACTAGTGTGCCCATGCGAGATTTCTTGCATGCTATACCCCACCCTCTTCCTTATTTTTCCATTTCCATATTAATCCTGTAATATATATTTTTTTCAAGAGCTTCTTATCCTCCGTCACTTGTTCTAAATGTCACCTTGTAATTGATAACAATATAATTCACCTTTGTCAATACAAACTCTTCTTATTTAACGTTATTATCGAGCAAAGAGGTACACCCATGTATCGCATAGGATATCAAGTAATTTATACTTTCACATACAGCTGCAGATTCTACAGGCTCTGAACAGGTGGGGGAGAATCAAGAAACGTTGAACCTGCAAAAATGTAATAGAATGCTCAAGAAGATATCATCCTGTAGATTACGGAGTGAGGAACGTTTCTTTCAGACCTTTTCCCACAAAATGTTATTTTTAAGGCCCTAGAACGTTCGGTTTACGAATTATTTAATGATGTTGAATCCAAAATCCTGACGTGCGTTGCAGGTTGCATTTTACATTAATATTTAGATCCTATTTTTAAACAAATCCTTCATATTTTTTACTTTCCCGTATACGTATGTATACACGGAGTGATATACGTAGTATAAGGAAAGTTATGTAATGTTGCGCGAAAAAATGGCCAATTTTCGGCGGAAAAAAATTAATTGCCGGGCCGTGAAAATGAACTAGTGGTGCTACAGAATGGCACAGACTTTCCCGTATTAGTTTTCTATTTTCTTGGGTGTTCGCTACCTATTCGGAAATGCCACATACTCTTTCTTGCCAGCTACCATCTATCAACGCCAAAGGCACATTTCTTTTGTCATTTTCTTAATTTTTCGGTTTCCTATTGGTAGAACGGAAACATTAATTTTAGAATATTATAGAACACAAAAACCTAGTCCTAAATGGCAATTTTCCTTTAAAAATTATGTGCCGTTTAAGAGAAAATGGCGTTTTAGCGCTTCTAAAAATGCAAAATTTGAAGCTCATTTTCACAGAAAATGTTCGAGTTTTCAAAATACTTTATTTGAAGTTATTTGAGGCACTATCACTTCCAAATATAATAATGTGTACAAATTGCTAGTAATGTGCATATTAACGATGTGAGAGATCTTTCAAAAAAATTACAATTATGTAATTTTTGAAAAAACAAAAAATAACTCAAAATAAACTTTACGCCATACTAAAGAGTGTAATTCGCACTATCCGTTACAAAAGTTCCAAGAAAAAAAATGCAGCCATATATGAGAAAATGGCGTATGAAAGAAAGTAATACAGGAAAGTCTGTGCCATTCTGTAGCACCACTAGTTATAGTCAAAATGGAATTCGCACTCCCTTTCTTTAGATACTACATTTATAAAGTTTGGTTGAAAGTGAGAGCCGTAATGGGAAGATATACTATTGGAATAATACAGGAGACGATCCAAAGGCATGAAGCAGAAGGCGTCTCAAGGTGATGCTCGCACCGGAGGAAACGTAGGGGTGGCGAATTCGAGTAGAGGGGGAATGAAAGGTACGATTCAGTAGAGCACGCGACCGGCAGTCGGGCGGAGCGAGGGTGGGGCGGGGAGCAAGGCGGGGCGCGGCGGAACGGGGCGAGGCGGCCCGGGCAAGGAGGGTACAGGAAAACAGGTCGGGCAGAGCGGGAGGGGGTGGGGAGAGTGGATAGGGTGGACCTCGCCACGCGCGGTACAGGGAATGGCATGACGAAGCTGGGTGGGGTGGGATGGATCGGAGCGGGACAGAGCGGATCGGGGCCGGGCGCGGTGGACGGGACAAGGAGGGGAAAGGGAAGGGTGCAGGGCGGGGCCGGGCGGGGCCGGGCGGGGCCGGGCGGGGCCGGGCGGGGCCGGGCGGGGCCGGGCGGGGCCGGGCGGGGCCGGGCGGGGCCGGGCGGGGCCGGGCGGGGCCGGGCGGGGCCGGGCGGGGCCGGGCGGGGCCGGGCGGGGCCGGGCGGGGCCGGGCGGGGCCGGGCGGGGCCGGGCGGGGCCGGGCGGGGCCGGGCGGGGCCGGGCGGGGCCGGGCGGGGCCGGGCGGGGCCGGGCGGGGCCGGGCGGGGCCGGGCGGGGCCGGGCGGGGCCGGGCGGGGCCGGGCGGGGCCGGGCGGGGCCGGGCGGGGCCGGGCGGGGCCGGGCGGGGCCGGGCGGGGCCGGGCGGGGCCGGGCGGGGCCGGGCGGGGCCGGGCGGGGCCGGGCGGGGCCGGGCGGGGCCGGGCGGGGCCGGGCGGGGCCGGGCGGGGCCGGGCGGGGCCGGGCGGGGCCGGGCGGGGCCGGGCGGGGCCGGGCGGGGGCCGGGCGGGGCCGGGCGGGGCCGGGCGGGGCCGGGCGGGGCCGGGCGGGGCCGGGCGGGGCCGGGCGGGGCCGGGCGGGGCCGGGCGGGGCCGGGCGGGGCCGGGCGGGGCCGGGCGGGGCCGGGCGGGGCCGGGCGGGGCCGGGCGGGGCCGGGCGGGGCCGGGCGGGGCCGGGCGGGGCCGGGCGGGGCCGGGCGGGGCCGGGCGGGGGCAGGGCGGGGCAGGGCGGGGCAGGGCGGGGCAGGGCGGGGCCGGGCGGGGCGGGGCAGGGCGGGTCGGTGTACGGCGGAGCCGGGCGGGGCGCGTCAGGACAGGAAGTGGAAGCGCATGCTAAAGCATGGTCTGGCTTGGCTTGGCGTGGCGTTGCAGGGAGGTTGGTACGGGGCGGGGCGGGGTGGGGAGGGGCGGGGCGGCGATCGCGCCATCTGGCGGGGATCCATCACGCGCCGGAAGCCTCCGTTATCTGCGCGCGGGCGAGGACAGGTGGGGCGCAGGCTGCCTAATGCTCCTCCCCCTCCCCCTGCCCGCTCTCATCGCACGGCGACTCTCCAGAACAGCTCCTCCCGCCACAAGCGGCGCCAGGCGGAAACGTGCGGAGAGGGTTTGGCTGCGCAAAGTGAGAGCATTCAGCGGTTTGAAAAGAAGCACCACAGAGCAATGCACTGTTAGTCTATTTCCGGAAAGGATGTGCGGCATAACAGACGGTTTTTTAAACACCCAAGGACCATCAACAGCTTGAACTAAATTCCTCCTCAAGATATTTCTTTCTGATGCAACACCATTTAGCACAAATACGCTAGGTGACTGCCCAGTGCAACAAGTTTTAGATAGTTTCGAAGACAGCTGAAAATTATAGCTCGGTCGACAAAACAGTTTCTAAAAGTCGGTACTAGTGCATCCGCCAGACTAACTTTTTCACGATTTGACGATTTAAAATATAAAACGAAAACTTAAAGATTTCACTAACCTGAAACGAGCAAACAAGGCAAAGAAGTTACGCAAAATGTGAGGATGAAACACATTTCGAATGGCTAGCAGAAACAGTGGGAAAATATTGCATTTTTGGGCCAAATTCAGCAGGCAAATAAAACCCATGCGCAGTTGGCAAATCTTATTCTATAAATTATTAATGCCAGAAATTACGCGAAAACCACTCTATTTTAAAACATTGTACATGATCAACTTTAAATATCTATTTTTTAGGAAAGATTTCGTTTCAGAAACATATCTCTACGGTAGATTGATTGTTAGTTATCTTTGTCGTGTCAACTCCTTAGTCCAGGAAGTTTAGTTCAGTTCGATTGGAGAATATAAATTTTGTAGAAATTCGCCTGGATAGCTTAAGCGCTAGCTTTGGCCAAAGACTGATAGGCAAACGGACAAGTGTTCGGTTAGAGAGACAGAAGTTGGGTTGTGAATCTATTTTTCGACACTTCTAAGGATCCTTAAAACGTAGTTTCCAACCATACTCTGTTAGAAGAAGTAATTTACCGCATGTAAGAACCAGATACATCCACATTTTCGTAACTAGCATGCGACAATAAGAGCGTTTTTCATACACAATATATTCACGATCAGGAAAAATTGCAGATTTCTACCTCAGATTTGAAATATTTTCTCTTTACTACGTATGTACGTGGTAAGACGGGCAAGTAATAGTATAAACAATTTTCAGATCCTCAAGAAATTTATATAATATGTATTAATGAATTTTCTTACAAATTGTGTCCGCTCTTTTATAGTGAATGTAGCTGTAATAAATGGAACATTAGACTGAAAGGTTCTCTTGTTTATTGCTTTCGTAGGTTTGCACCGGTATTCCATGTGACATGTCTAGTATTCCTTTCTCAAGAAGCGAGGTCAAACTCATTGCTCTGACCTGTTAATATGCCCACCGCGAGGAAACAACACTACGCACTGAATCGGTCATCGAGGATGAAACGATCTAGCGAGTATGAGTGAGTAGATGGAACATCTTATTACGCTCCGTATGGAGGTATTTAGAAACTTGTTTATGACCGCTTTATTTGATTGACTGAAATGGAAATTACCACCTATGAGAATTTTTCGAATTTATAGTCAGGAACTGATGAAAAATTCTGACACTGAAAATGACTATAAGGAGCATGTTCTATAATAACCTGATCATTACATTTGGGAAAATATTTCAAAGAAAACAAAAATATGTTCACATCCACATGCGGTTTGATATAAACGGGATATTATATTTATGTATTTCAGTTATCGCAGATTTGAACTCTTTCGCTTATGTGATCATTGAGAATTCCATTCATTAAAAAATGTAAAAATGCTCATTTGAGTAAATATTGGATTAAGATTGATATGATAGCAACCCCTCATATAAATATGAGTTGTACAAATATAAAATGCGCATACACTCAGCTTTGAATTTAATTTTCCATAATATTTCCAGATTATATCAACAATAAAGCAACGCAAATATTTTCATTTCGACTTAAATACAATTGAAAATTTGAAAAAATATAATTTTACTAACGAGAGAAGAATACGGTAGAATTTTAGGAATACGTTAAATTAATTATACGTATTCTAACTTTCAACGTGCAGTCGAAAGTACTTTAAACGTTTATTACAAAACCTGGGTCATGAGAAAGGTCATGGCAAAGATGTAAAAACAATAATATAATGATGATCTGAACCTTTCAAAATATCTCGCTATCAGCTCAAAAACGGTTCACTTTAAATGCTAACGGTGTCCCCATGCATGGACCTCGTTTAATTCTCACGCCTGGCGGGGAGGGTAAGAGAGACATGTTGACGTAATTTCCTCCACCGCAACTAGCCTGAGATTTTCTTCGTCACAAAGCTACAGAAACTGGCACAATTTGAAGGCAAAGCTACAACACTATTTTTGCCTTGATTGGGACTCGAACTCGGCACCACACCAACGCAGGAAACTATTACGCTGCACATGAGCCATCCCAGAGGCACATAAACACATATAATTGAAGCGATCTTCTATAACATCGGCATTATAAAGTTGTCTCTTGAGCAAAACGCAGACGATCCAGACTCATGTCCAAGCCATCGCCCTCTCCAGCAGCTGATAAGGCAGCCTGGCAGCCCGCCGCCTGTCGTTCACCGGGCAATATTATGTTGTGCCTTCTGATAGGTGATAGGGCGGGAAATAAATAGTGTAAACAATTTTCAGATCCACAGTTTTGAAATGAAATTTACATAACATTCGTTGAAGTATTACATTTTCTTACAAATTGTGTTCGCTTTCGTATAGTGAATGTAGCTCTAATAAATTGAATATTAGGCTGAAAGGTTCTCTTGTTTATTGCTTTCGTAGGTCTGCCTCGACCGGGAATCAAACACGGGACAGGAAGCTCTTACGCTGCTTAGGAGTCAACCTTGTGGCACATAAACCTATAGGTAAAGAAACCTCTATAACATCGGCACTATTATGTTGTCCCTTCAGCAAAACGCAGACAATCTAGCAATCCACAATCTACACAAGAAAAGCAAAAATGGTTCAACTTTTCCCACTAATCAATAAAAGATCTAACCTAAAAATATATACTGGAAAATTAATTTATACTTCTATTGTACAACCAACACACATGCCTCTCCAATTTCCAGAAATACTGTCAAAACTAACCTGAATAATTTACAAGTTACACAAAATAAAATCTTGCGAAAAGTAACCCAAAACTTTTCCACCTTCTTCCATCTGCAACTAGTGCCAAAAATTTCAATCTAGGTCAAGCCGAAGAGATAGAGCTCCGAATAAAATCAAAATTTCCAAGACTGGTTTCGCCCCCCCCCATTATTGAGTAATATGTAAATAAATTAATTTATAATTACTTATATCAAAACTCTTAAAATTATCGGTCTTTACAGCATCTATTAAAACTAAATGTCTTAGTTCCCCGATGCGGTACCGCAGTTAGTTTAATAACCAGATAATTAATAATAATTATAATAATAACCCCATATAAGATAATTAATAACTCATCGCAAATAATTAATATACCATCTCGATCAGGTTTTTGGTGTTTACCTCATCCATTGAGCAAATGCTGAGATGTCCCCTTGTTTTGTCTCTGGACGTAAATGTATTTTCACTATGCGCACGTTTTGTTGAGCACTCCTTTTGCTTTTGAGGTAGGAGTAGAGTTGAGGGCGAGTTTCTTTTTTCTTAGCAATGCAGAAAAATAGCATCTGCATTTCCTTTACCGTTGCAAGTATGTTTTCTATAACTCGGGAAAGAAATATCTAGTTTTTCAAAAGTTGCTATTCTTGTGCTTTTTTCTATTTTATTAATATTTCTATTTTATAAATATCTTTTAAAATATTTTATTCATCTTTCAACTATAGTATTTATAGTTAAAATGTTGGGAAGGGATAGTGGAACGTAAGAAAACGTGCACAAATAATCGTCTCCCCCATACGTCATATATAGTTTTCACTGTTTTTTTTTGACCAAATAAATGAAATTAAATCAACCAAATGTTAATGAACAGGCAAAGATTAACTTCTCTCTAAAACATGTGTTGTTCAACAGAAAAAAAATGACGATCCCGACTCAAGTCGAGGCGCTGCCCTGCTCCAGCAGCTACTAAAGACAGCCCGGCAGACAGCCGCCTGTGGTTCGCCTGGCAGCGGCAAGCGGTTCGCTCGCCCCTCCCGCTCTACCCCACACCCCCGCAGATTTCTGTCGACGCCCGCCGCACGGCGAACTTTCGGATCTCACCGCCCGCCCATTGGGCTCGGAATCAACTCGGCCGATCGATTAGGTCGCCGCACGGCTCGTCCGCTCGCCCAGCCGCCCGCCCGCCCGCCTGTCCATTTCAATTTCGCCGCCTTCTTTTTCGCCCCAATCGCTCGCAACGAGTGCGGAGAGCCAGGGTCGCGCGGCAGGCGGGAACGACGACATGCGGATACTTTTGTGCGGAAAAACGAAGGGTGGAAGCCACTCTCTCGGTATGTTCTTCTACTTCTACTAGTGATTATTTAGTGTTTCATGGTTCCATTGAGCCGGAATCCAATTGATAGGCGGGATCAGTGATGAAACGTGCTCTAATCAGTACTCTGATCCGTGCTCAAATGATCCGTGCTTAGATGATCCGTGCTGTGATCCGTCTTTGATGATCCGTGCTGTGATCAGTGCTCAGATGATACCTGCTCTGATTATTTAGTGTTTCATGTTTTAATCAAATTGGTAGTCGGGATCAGTGATGAACCTTGCTCTGATCAATAGTCTGATCAGTTCCCTGATCCGTGCTCTGACTTTTTAGTGTTTAATGGTTTAATTGAAGATGAAATCGAATTGGTAGGCGGAATCAGTGATGATCCGTGCTCTGATTAGCGCTCTGATCCGTGCTATGTATATTTAATGTTTCATGGTTTTATTGAAGCCGGGATCAAATTGGTAGTCGGGATCAGTGATGAACCTTGCTCTGATCAGTAGTCTGATCAGTTCCCTGATCCGTGCTCTGACGTTTTAGTGTTTAAGGGCTTAATTGAAGCCGGAATCTAATTGGTAGATCAGTGATGATCCATGCTCTGATTAGTGCTCTGATCCGTGCTATGTTTATTTAATGTTTCATGGTTTTATTGAAGCCGGAATCGAATTGGTAGGCGGAATCAGTGATGATCCGTGCTCTGATCAGTGCATTCTCATTCTCTGACCGCTTCCTGGTGAAATAACACCGCACCCTAAAATACGTGCAAAGGGCGCGAACTTCATTCCTGACCTGTCCTCCAGTGGCGTAACGCAGCTTTTGGTGGGCTGAAAATGTGCACAGCAATAATAATGACAACAATATCTTGTAAAAATGTAAACCAATTCATTTCATATTTTTGTCGTACTTACGATTCGGAACGATTGCAAAGGGGATCGGCCTTTTTGTCAGTGGACTGCGTTGTGAATCGTTACCAGATTTTTTGTTCACTACTGAATTGCACAATACATTTTGGGAGAAAAATTCAAAGCAACCCCGCATCGAGATGTAATTTTGTAATTAATTTGTGATGACTATCTTTGAAATACCAGTTAAGAAAAGAAAATATATTGGAACCAAAAAAAAATGTTCTCGTGAACGTCCTGTGTAAATAATGTCTTGCCCTCTCTTCCGCTTTCTACGTTTTCGGTTCCTATGTAGACGTTTAAATTTCATCACTATTTAAACGTTTGGTTTCAATCACTATTTCTTCAACGTCGTGATTAATAATTTGATTGGGTGTTATGGGTGTTATGTTAGTAACTTTGTCTGGCCATCAATCCTAAACATTGATAAATGCGCAGATGTGGAGGAAAACAGACTTGAAGTAGTGTTCTGTTTCTGTATATTCGGAAAAGTTTAATAAAAAACGATGCTACTTTTGAGAAAATTTTGGAAATGTGAAGGATTCATGTGATGTACCTCGCTGCCCGTGTTACTTGTTGCCCGTGCCCGTACGAGCGCCGGGCTCCCCAGGCGGGCAAGTAGCTCTTGCAGGCGCGGTTTGACGTACCAGGTTTAGAGTCAAGGGGCTCGGGAGCAAGGTTACGGATTGAACAGAATTTACGCGTTGCTATTGTTACATTGTTAAGCAGATTTCAGCTAATGGATTTAATTCACAGGTATCAAATCGCCAAGTGCTGAGCATTTTTCTAACATGGCAGTTTGCCTTATTATATAAAAATGCTTTAACTGTATTACAATAACTCCAATCACATTCTGAATCAGCATTTGGCTTCGTAATAAAATACTTATTTTCCAACGCCGAAACTTTGAAAATAGTCCTTTAATTATTTTTAAAATCTAATTCATATACCAAAATAACAATTCATAATTCGTTTTCGTCGCATATTTAACCCCTAAAAATAAGACAAATTCTTTTAAAGTTCATTAATTTTTTTATGTGAAAAAAACGAGCTGATCATTAATTATTTTAAAGAACTGCATTCGCATGTAATGCAGCTCCGAAGAAGAAACTTTTCACAAAGATATGATGGAAAAACGTAAAAAGGAGCTAGCTTCGCTTTTCCGGGGACCGCTTCCTCTTGGTTGCGAGATGATTTGCGGTGCAGCGTTCGTTTATTAAATTTCAGAAGTAAGTTCTCGGAACTCGTACATTGCATTTGCTCCAAATACGATTTTAGTCGGTTATTGGGCATTCCTGACTTACGAGTTTTCCTTCTTGGTGGCCGAGCCGCTTCTTCATCTGTTTTCTGACGCTTTTTACTTCTTTCCTCTTTCTTTTGTTTGAAAATAATATGCTATGTTCCTAAAGAAAGATTAAAATTGAGGCAAAAGCAGATATTTCAGAATGATGCTATTGAACGGTTTGTATATTTGTAAGTTCTTTAACATGGTAAGTTTCATCTTCAGTGCACAGACTATTTTAGAAACTACAATATTTGCTACGTATTCATCTAACTTTTGTAAAATTCTAGTACAAACAAGACGGAGTAGAAAATTAAATCGAATAAATTGGAAAGATATGGATGATGTTGCAATAAAGAGATGGCTCAGAGCTTAGATTAACTCGCACATTGCAACCTCCTACAAAAATACCTCGTTCTGGCTGAAAAGTTTTTTGTCACTCGTCATGTAAGGAATATTGACTGAGGAACCCAATTCTTGAATACTCATAAACATCAGCTTAATGTATAGCGCATCTCCATTAGAGAAGTTGCCATCTTACGTGGGACACTGAAACGAAGGCAAGAAACTGGAAGAAATAAAATAAACTCACCAATAACTAAAAGAAAGCGAGTACAATAATTCGGCACCTGACACACGCAATCACGCAATTCAAAACAAGCCACTGAAGACGATTGTTAGGCTGGTGATGAAAGATTGTCATGATGTTGTTCTTGGGTTTTTATATCTTGGCGCGTGAGGACTTGTCTTCACGATAGAATACCTCACGGCATTTTGCGTCTTTCTCGGCCGTGCTGCTAGACGTCAGCACTGCTCGATACGGTCTCGCTCATGCAATATCTAGCGGCACAGACAGGTTCTCACGCGCCAAGAAATAAAATTCCAAGTATACGGCCGTGGACAAATGTCTTTCGTGATGTCGGCCGCCCCCGTCACCGCGCCACGCGCCTTCGCTCGGAGCCCTGTGGCCACCGCCGCCGCCGCCTCGTAGGGCGCTCCGCCTGGCGCGGGCGGGGGCGGAGCAGCTCGTGAGAGCGCGGCGCGGAGGGTGGAGAGGGGGAGGGGGGACGGGAGGTATGGAGGGGAGGGGAGGGTGGTGGAGATGGAGGTGAGAAGAGGAGGAAGGGTGCAGTGGAGGGGTGTGGGGAGAGAGAGGAGGGAGGGGTGGAGGGAATGGGGGAGGGGTGGAGGGAGTGGGGGAGGGTGGAGGGAGTGGGGGGAGGGCGAGGGCGAGGGGAGGCGTGAGGGTGCCATGCGCGTTCTTTCGCCCTCCGCCCCTGCTTCCCCCAGCGCCGTCTCCACTCCACAGCCTAATCCTCAATCATCTTTCCTTCGTTTATAGATTGATTTTAGCGATTCCTGGCGCGTCAACAACTGAGGTCAATAGTCTCGTAAGTGTAGTGCATGCTTTTTCATCGGGAGGTGGCGGTGACCTTCCCCCGCTGGATCGCGAGATCCGACGCCGACCTACCGTTGACTAGCGGGGTTTTCCCCAACCACGTGTCTCTCAGACACCGCCCCAGTCGGGACAAGTTCCAAGTCTTCGACAGATCTCCCGGCATATTTGGTTGTGTAGTGCATGTTAGTGTATTTGTGTGTCGGACCAAAGATTGCGCGAGGGAAAGGAGAGATCGCGCGCGGTCCATTGCCCGGTTCTTAGGATACTGTTCCAGCCTTGGCTGGTATTGATCGGAGAAGCCACGGAAAACTACCGATCAGAGCCGACAGCCGCTAGCTTTCTCCCCCAGACAGCGAATAAATTTGACCTAACTGACGAACTAGTGTCGAAACTCCTGCTGCAAACGGGTCTCAAAACCAGGACCTCCCAGTCACAGACACTGCTGTGACATCAGTTGATGCACTCCACCCCTCCTTGTCCTTCCTTCGTGTTCTCAACCCTCCAACACTCTCCGATCCTGCTTCCTGCCCTTCCCCTCCAACCAACACCTTCCCCTTTCCACCATGTTCCCATACAACCACCACCATCCCCCCTATGCCCGTTACCTTCTACTTCTTGCCTCAATATCTCTACCCTTCATCTCCGTTCACTTCACACATTCTTCCATTTCTCCCCCCCCCGCGTCTCATTTACTTCCCCTCCATTCCAATATCTTTAAATCCCTTCATTATCATCCATTCCATCTATTTCCATACAGCGCCATTTCATCAGTGATTTCCTGATTTACTTTTCACCCCCATGAATTCTCTTTTAAGCCTCCTTCCATTTATCATCTTTTTCAATTCCGCGCATCCGTCCATCTCCCCGTCTTTCCACCTCGCCGACATACCTTGCATATATCTTCACTTTGTATATTGCCTCCATTTCACACCAAGCTACTTATTTCACTCCATAACTTTCTCTCTCCCCTCCATTTTCAACTTCAACTTCATTCTCAATTTCAGATCCTCATCATCCATCTCCTCCAGGTATCGGCGTTTGGTCACATTTCCACCCTCGCCTTCTTTACCCGTTCTTTACCCGTCCAACTTGCCAACCTGCGGCCGGGAGAGATGGCTCAGTACATCAACCTGATGTCACTGCAGTCCCTTTGACCGGGAGGTCCTAGGTTTGAGTCCCGACGGCGGCATGATTTTCGACACTAGCTTGTCAGCTAGGTCGAATTCTCTCGCTGTCTGGAGAAGAATTCTAGCGGCCAGCTGCACTGATAGGTAGTTTTCCGTGGTTTCTCCGATCAACACCAGGCGAATGCCGGAGCAATACCCTAACAAACGGGCCACGGACCGCGCGCGATCTTTCTTTCCTCTTCTTAGTCCTATCCTCCCCACTTACACACACACTTATACTAACATGCACTACACTACCACACATGCCGGGAGACCGGTCGGAGCTTACAGCTTGTCCCGGCTGGGGCGGTGGCCCGTGGACGGGAGATACCTGGTTGAGGGGAAACCCCCCCTAGTCCACGAGAGGTCGGCGCCAGATCTCGCCATCCAGCGGGGAAAAGATCATCGCCACCACCCGATGAAAAACACGCACTACACTTACGGGACTAATGACCTAAGTAGTTGACGCGCCCGGAAACACGAATCAATCAATCAACATATCCCCTCCATTTTCCACTTCAACTTCATTCTCAATTTCAACTCCTCATCATCTATCTCCCCCAGCTATCGGCGTTTGGTCACATTTCCACCCTCGCCTTCTTTACCCCTTACCTCTCACTCGCCAATCTCCACACTTCCCCTCCATTTCTGACGCCTCCACACTCCCGCTCACATTCTTCTTCTTCTTCTCCCTTCCGCCTCCCACGCTCTCACGTGCCTCTCCACCCCTGCGACAGCAAAACGAATGGAAATTGTCCAATTTGTCTCCGGCGGAAGAGAGCGCGTGGGAGAAGGCTCCGCGTTTTAGCGAGTTTGCGTAAAACTTTTGAGAAAGCGCCGTCCTCCTCCTGTGCCTGCCCTCTGGCGGACATCTTTCAAACGACTCTTGCGAGTCCGCCGTCACCGTCGCCACCGCCTCCGCAAAACTATGGAGCGTATTATGGAAGAAAGTGGACAAAATGCCTTCTTTACCCACGTAATTTAATAAAATCAAATTCTCTATCGTATTTTCCGTTAGCAGGCGTCCCTAATTTCCAAAACCGTCAATAACAGAAGTGTGATGGTAAAATCATCTAAATAACTGGCTCGAAGTGAATCACTTGCTGGATGAGTATTCTGGAGGCTGTCAAAACTGACTCGTCGTATACTCCTATTAATTAGATAGGATAACGAGCGTCATGACAAGCATAAAAATGACTTCTCCCTTCGTTATTTGAAACCTCCTATTCCAATTTTATTTCATTTTGCATATTAAATAAGAATCGTACATGAATAATTCACAAACGTATCTCCTATATTTTTACTAACACAATTACATGATACGTTCCATTATATTAGTATGGACACCTTTTTGATAATTTAATGTAGGTAAGGGATATGAAACAATAGATCTTAAATGTGCTTAAATACTATAAATTTGATGGTTAAGAAGTAGTTAACGTAACTAAATATTGACGAACTCTAACTAATACATAAAGTGAGTCTGTGGCGTGCGACATTGACACGAGTTGTTTCCGAATGAGTACGCCAAAGACAATTTCAAACAAATTCAATACATTATTATTTTAGTGCGAATTTATCGAAACTTAAAAGTGCGTACTCTGCAGATTATTCCCATAAAGGTGGCAGCCATGTTGATTCACTGCCCAGTGCTTGGTTTCTTTGCAGTACTCAATTGTTTTACATGATGATGACATTTTTTGCGACACTCATATCTCAAAATGAAATTTTTCAATCAATAAACAGTAAAGGCAAATATTAGATTCAATGCATGAGTGCTGAAATAGTAGTTCACGCAATTAGTTTATAATATTAAGCTCTATTGCATGAGTACATGTTTTGGAAACGAGTGACGTTAGAAGCAAATTTTCAAATTTGTACGAATACAATAAAGCATTGTGGACGAATGGAAATTAACGAATGAATTAACTATTTTTTGTATGACTGAATTATAAATTTATAAGAGAATGAAACTTAATTTTGCGAAACAACTTTACTGTAATGTCTCTGGTACTTGATATCCATGCGAGAAAACGGTGGCAGGCTGTTCCGTTTACCTCTACCTCCCCCCGATACTCTCGCTTCGATTGGTCGAAAGCAATCATTCGTGCTGTAAAATCTAATACGTCATCATTTATGCCGTAAAACGCCCGATTATGAACGATTTCTTGCGACAGGAAAGGTCGTTTATAATGCTGGAATACAAAAAAAAAAAATTGCGATTTTGCGACTTCACAACCATCGTGTAAGGCTTTCCCCCCCCACCACCACCACCACCAGCATCGTCACCGTCACCCGCGCCACCCCCACCACCCGACGCTCCGTCGCGCCGAAGAGAGCGCGCAGATAGAGTGGGCGCGCCAGCCTCACGGAACTGCGAGGCGCTTTAAAGAAATTTCGGCGGCGCGGGGCGGCGGGCGTGGCAGGCGCAAGATCTCGCACCTCATGGCAGATGCGATTGCGAGAAGATACTGTCGCGAGACGCGCCCGCGTGAAGTTAAAACGTCATAACGCCAACCAGGGGGAATTTTTAAAGGTTGGTATGCCGCGCGGGAAAAAGCTTTGGAGACGGCTTGAAGAAAAACATCGTTTCGCACACGCGAAGGTGGATTATCCAAGCGGTGGGAACTTGAAAAATCTTGACGCTACTGGGAAACTTGGGTCTAATAGACCCGCTAGTTATTACCTGCAATTTAAAGCACTATTTAATGGCACAAATATTTTATTATGAAGCAAATAAATCGTAGATGCAATACAAAGCATAAAATATATCCCAATTTTTTTAATATCCCAGATTAGTGAACAAAACATAAAATGAAAAGTGAACGAAGATCAAGCGAAGAAAAGAAAATGAAGTACTAAATTAATGACTGCAAAATAAACCAAATATGTCTGCATGACTTAATCCAACAATATTGAAGCATTTTGTTACTGTGATTTTTTATATGCTTTATAGAAGCATGTTTTACAAATAAATGTTTTACCATTTTTTAAACCTTTCCGAGAAAGTTGTGCCGTACAAAAATTTAAAATAATTTGCATATACTCGTTTTTACCCTAAAATAACGACTTTATTAATTAAAATTTTGCTGGAAATATATAAATATATTTCTTACAAAAGGTTCAGGTTCAATTCCTGATTCTCAGGATCAGATTTTTCAATTTCTTGTTCAGAATGTGAATAGTGCAAACTTTACAGTTCAAATGATGGATCAGCAACTTGATCACTTGAAAAACAATCATCATTTTCTAAAAGTTTGTAAACTAATTCTATATCTTTCGGAATTAATGAATTAAAGTAACTATAATGAACCGACCCTGTTGTTAAAATGTCACGTAAACGGGAATGTTGGCTCAGATGGACCCATCAACAACACTGAGGGAGAATAGCACACCATATTTTTGTGATAAACGCAAACTAATGGTCCTTATCAGTTCCGGAAGATTCAATTTGAAGGTAGACTTGTGGATAAGTTAAGAAATAATTTCGTTCACTTAATAGACCGCTTCAAAGACGTCACTGGGTCTGATAGACACAACGTTCCCACTACTGATGTAAGAGAAAAATTCTACAAAAAAACCGACACGGGGTTGTGAAGAACGTCTATCAAAATGAATCGGGAAGATAGAAATGCATTTCTATGAATTTTATTTCTTTATCACACATGAATTTGCTGAGCTTCTGCTCTGGCGTTCTTGTGCTTCCTCGGTAACATTTGAAACACTGTATCAAAATATCTTCCTGTTTAAATAGGCACATGTGTTCAAATAAATTCATTAATTTTAATGATGGGTTGTTGAGTAATTATTCTCAATATTAAGATGTTTCTCTTACAACATATGCTTGACTTATTTCCGTGTTAATCAATTTTGCAATATCCTTTTCGATACTTTCCCTATCTACTTCCTCTTCTCAATCCTTTTTTTATTTATTCGAATGACATACCGCCATTTGATACCATAATTTCCTGACTGGGAAGTTCAACATTTTTTTATGAAAATGCATTCCGATGACTGATGACTTGTGTAGGTTGATGTTTTTCTTCAACTTTAATTCTGTCCATTGTTTAAAATATTGTGTTTACTTGTTTTTCACATTTGAACTCCAGCCTGAAGATGGAAATAATAATTTACGAAACGTTGCTAATTGTGTGTTACACACTTCAGAATACTCAAAACATATTTCATTATTTGGATGTAAAACACCTATCAAAAAAATACTGAATTTCTGTCTCTAAAATAAAGGTCAAATAAAGGTCAAGGTTGATAGATCTTCACATAGAAAAGAAAATAATAATTTAATGAATATATTTGTTTGCAGAGAAAATTAACAAAGATATAAAAAACAACACAATTTACACAATTCAATTGTTCTCTATTTGCGTTCATTTTTCTTTGTAAACAAAAATATTTCATTCTTTTGTAAATAATAAAGCATTTACATGTTTCTTGAGTGTTTATATATTTCTGAAATGCCAATTTTTGTATAGAAAGTATTTTTAGAGCAACTTTTTAGTGTTTATTGCGACTCAGCTATTCGATATTTCGAGAGAGATAGACTAAATGTAGGGACTTAAAATTGACTTACGAGCTTACTTTCAAAGTTTTTTTTTTGTTTCTTTCTCAGACAGCCTGCTATATATGCATATGAGAATTTTCGACACTTCTACACTGTTTAGACGTCTGTAACATTTACACATCAGTTACACATCATTGACACATCAGTATTTATCTATGCGTTATTTTCTCTTCAAAATGAATAAATTAATACGTGCATACGTCTCCCAGTGGTACAAGACGTGCTTCTGCTACTCGTCTCCAACTTGGCCTGGTCAGCTCAGTGTCGAGTTGCGACGGCTCCTGTCTTTGCACGTGACAAGGCATTGTGCCCGCGCGCAGGGCGAACAACGGCCGGGCGGGGGAGAGGGGGAGAGTGTCGGGGAAGGCAGAAGGGCGAGTCGCAGAGTGGTGCGGGGGACGGGGACGGGTGGGAACAGGGTTGCCAGATGCGTTGCCATCTCTTTCCCCACGACTTCTACGGAATTTCACCAAATAACCTCTCCAAAGAAACCAAATTAGATTAGATTAGATTACATTAGATTTATTTAAACTGCAATTGGGCATAACCCGGTGGAAGCTAATTACAAAAACATAAATATACACAGTCTCTCAGTAGCATAGAACACAAATAATAATAATAATAATAATAATAATAATAATAATAACAATAATAATAAGGTAATATAACTAGCAAATTATATACTAATTATAGTAATAATAACAATGGTAAAATAATGATTATAATATAAAAACTGACTTATTCATTAAACATTAAATTACATTAAGAGAGAAAAGAAAAGAAAAAGAAAAAAGAAAAGAAAAAAAATCTTCTATACTCTAACTTCGCACTGAATGTTTATACAATCAGGATCACACTGCACTTCACTGCACTGTACTTCACTTCACTAAGACCTGAAAACATTTTCTTCTTTATTTATCTGCTATACGCTGCACTACACCTCACTTCACAATAGAACACTTATGCATCGCTATATAACCCACTATTCTCCCTCATTTACTTAGTAATATCCTAAATTGTTGAACGCTTTGAGGAAAGGGTTCAAAGGTTTTTGCAGGCAATCTATTCCATTCCGTAATCGTTCGATTTGTAAAAGAAAATTTCCCGACATCCGTTCTCTGCTCTCTTAAATTTATTTTGTGTCTGTGATCCACTCTACTGATGTATGTAGGAATACATAGCCACCGATTAATTTCTTTCCAAGCTGGATGACCATTATAAGCTTTATACAAGGCGCAGAGTCTTGCTACTGATCGCCTGTTTTTGAGTGAATCTCACCCTGCCATTTTCTAGCCCCTGAAAGTAAATTTAGCTGCCCTATGCTGAATCCTTTTCAAGTGTTTACACTGCATAATCTTGTCCGGATCCCAACAAATTGTTCCATATTCCATTATTGAACGAACAAGAGATAAATAAGCAATTTCCCTCGCGGTTGCCGTACTCTTTTTTTAGGATGCGCATTACAAAGTGAAGAGAACTCTAGCCTTTCCCTACAACAAAATCTACGTGTTTTTTCCAACTTAATTTACTATCGAAATGAATTCCTAGGTACTTGCACGAGGAAACTCTCGGAATAATGTCATTATTTAAACGGTAATGTGTTTCACTGTAATTATGACCCCTGCCAAAAGTGATGGATTTACTTTTAGAGCTATTTATGGACATTCCATTATTTTCCGCCCAGTAATATAACGCATCAAGAATTTTGTTGCAGAATTTCTTCATCTCTTTTCGAATTAATATTACGATATATTATGCAATCGCCTGCAAATAGCCGAACATTTGAGGTAAATTGCGCCGGCAGATCATTGACGAAAGCTAGAAATAGAAGGGGTCTAATTACTCTCCCCTGCGGTATTCCTGACGTAACGCTTACCCCGGACAATGAAACGAAAAATATTCTCGAAATTACGACTCAACGACATAAACTGTCCCTGAAGATTCCATTGGGTGTCCCCGTAAATTAAAAGAATTCAAATCAACCGGTCATCGTCCTTTGCGCTACTTAAAGCCCTACTCTATTTTCGTGTTTCTCATGTTTTTCTTTCTCTATGCGTTTATTTTTCTATTATTGGTACATAGAACAGAAAGAATCACGTCTATACTTTCTTTATTATTCATAATGTTTGAGAGAATAACATTTCTATTTGAACTCCTGATGAAAATAATTTCCCCCAAAAATCCGCAAGCATTTCCTCGTTAATTTCTGTTTTCCTATTCGTTTCCCCAGCGAAACAAACATCTCCATTTTGAGGACAAAATTTCCCAACCCTGGGTGGGAAGGAACAGGTGGGATTTGTGAGGGGTGAAAGTGGGGAAAGGCGAGGAAGATGTAGGTGAGCCAGGGGTGGGTGACGTTGCGTAGCTGAGCCGCGTCCAGTGTTGCCGGATTCAGGATTTTATTTCTTTTGGTGTTTTCTGCCTTTAGTGGAATTTTGGGGGAGAAAATTGTTTAGGGATTTTTGTTGAGGATTTTATTTTCATTATACTTTTGAAAGATTTTTTTTTCAAAAAGAAATGTAACTTAAACCAAACTTAGTAAACGAGATTCATTAAAAACAAAATATTTAACTCTACTTAAGTCATAAGAATAAGTAATACAAAAAAGTGTAGCGATCCTGAGCTTGCTCAGTCGCTAACAAATATTCGATTAGTAAAACATCATCTCCGAGATTCGCCGAGAGATCGCGTAACGGCGGCGGCGACACCGCCGTCTTATCAGCGGTCGCTGGAGGGGGCGAGAGGGGAACAGTTGTCGCCCCTACGGCATCGAAGGAGAAGAAGGTAGTTGTAACGGAATCGCCGAGCAGGGTAATTGTAATAGACTCCCGAGCAGAGCAGAAGAAGAAAGTTCTTAGCAGCGAACACGAACGGTCATGGTGTGAGGAGTGTTCGACGTGAGAGTTCAAGTATCGTTTGAAAAAGGCCGAAGTTCTATCGGGCCGCCACGCCACGTATATTGAGAAATAAAACGTTCTCACTGCAAGTTATTGTGTGCGCGTGTAACGGAAAAAGTGTTCACGCGAAGCACCAAGAAATAACTCGCAAATATTCACGTTGCGCGTGTAACGGAATCTGGACAGAACTTTATTACTAGTGACGCCAATATTCTTCGGGAGCGAAAGAGCGGCAAGTTCCTGCGGAAAAACACCAAGAAAGCCAGAGAAGCCATTTTGTGCATTTCGTGAAGAGACGACACACCGCCCGCTCAGAACGAAGAATCCGACCCGCCACTACGTAAAGACCACATCCAACGGTCTGGACTTCGCCGAGAAATTTCCGGAAGCATCATCGATTGGACTGCAAAGCTGCCGATACAACTCGAAGACGGACCGCATGCGTGAAGCAAGAGAAGCAGAGCTACGAGGCCAGGCATCACGACGCACCGCGTCGCCCGCCCATTCTTTGCTCCGCAGCAGCGGGCCGCACCGAAGGAGAGCTGCTGGCCGCCCGAGGTCAAGCGCTACCGTTACACCGCGCCGCGCTGCCTAGACGCTGCACTGCGTCCCCAGGTGGGGCGAGGTTAGCCAAAAGCATCGAGGGTTCCGGCGTGCGTCCCGTTCTTCAGGCGTCAGGGGAGTATTACCAGCAAAGGTCATTCGCCCGCGCAAAGACGACGAAACGTGAGTACCCACGGAATAGGTTTCAGTTAAAACTTGTTAACGTCGAAAGAAAGGCATGTATTTCAATTATCAAAATGAACTAAGTCATATTTGAAAGAACTATTGAAATTGATCAGATTTGAATGTTGTAGAATAAATGTAAAAAGAAGTAAATTTATGTAAGGTTCTACAAGGATTTCAATAGAACATTCTGTATTTTCAGAACACGATATTTAATCAGTTTCAGAGATTACAAGCTATTTGTTTTAACTTTCATGTGTATAAACAGAAGGGTTGGAATATTCTGTTTAATTAACTACTATATAATTTGTGCAAGTTAAGTGAATACCAGATATTCTTTTTGGTGTAATTCCAAAGAATTTCGTGCACGAAATTACAGGAGAGTGTTAACTTGGTGTATGCTGAGGAATAAATTAAATGCAATTGTCACCTATAGGAAACAGTAAGATATTCTGGCAATTGACAGGCAAATATCCCTCCCTATAACGGTGCATTCTCAGCACTCCTCGTCTTATCTGAAGCCCCTTTTTGTGCACTTAATTGGATTTCCATGGCACTTGATCTCAGGATATAGTTCAGTGGTCCTCATTTTTCTTTTGAATTAAAAGAAAGGTTAGTTTTAATCATCTTGCAGTTAATTTTTCCTCCAAGGTTATATTTTATGCTGTTCAATGGTATATTTTTCTTGGTGTTTATTTGTTTATGTGTACATATTAAGGTAATTTTGAAATGTGTGATTTGTTTTTCCTCTAAAGACACAATTATATATATGTTGGTGGTTGCAACTTTGTGTTTGTTTCTCAAAATTTCCACAAAAGCCAATTACCCTCGAAATTCCCCTCAGACGACCTACACGTTCGGTCACAAAAGATACCACTAATCTCTTAGACTTCGTAACTCTTATACTATCTCTTATTCAATAGCACTCCTGTAATTGTATACCTGTATCGTTATGTAAATAGTCGTTAATTTTTTAATATAATAAAAATATATGTTTGCTATAAAATATAAATATAATCATATATAATGATTAACATTTTTTGAATTTCTTGATTTTCCAAATCTCCCCATATATATTTTAAATACGAAATAATCATTATTTGAATTTGGTGTTTTTTTGTCGTTTTGTTGACTTTCGCCGCGCTATCTAGTGGGGAATGGTTAAGACCACCTGGCAACACTGGCAGCGTCGGCAGGGGCGGAGATGCCGAGCGGGATCGCTAGGGAAGGGGAGGGGAGGTCCCATGTGGGCGCGAGGCCGCGTGCCGACGCCGCGTGGAGACAAGGGCCCCGGCGACGCGACGGCGCGGGGCGGCGTGACAGCGGCGACGCTCGCTTGCCAGCGCGACAGAGGGCGCGGCGGGCGCCACAGGGCGCGGCGGCGCCGATGGAATGGTCGAAAACCCTCTGGCGGACGCTTCGGTGGAGTTAGGGATTTGGAAACTTTTAGTAGATTCCACGAAATATGTTGGGTGTCGCAATTTGAGCTCAAGGTATTCTACATCGTCTCCTATATTATTTCAGTAGTACACCTTCCCTTTGCGGTTCTCACAGGCAACCAATCTTTAAAAATGAGGTCTCTAAAGGAAAATAATTTCACAGAGACGTGACGAATTGCAAATTATACTTTAAAAACCCGAAGGATATCTAAATAGTCGTGTAAAATGCAACCCGCAACGCACGTCAGAATTTTTTTTAATCTCTATCGTTAAATAACTCCTAAATGAAGCGTTCTAAGACCTTATAGAATATTTTTTTAGGACAGAGGCCTCAAAGAAAGGTTTCTTACACCGTAGCCTACAGGACGAGACCTTCGTGACCGTTCTATTACGTTTTTGCTGGTCGCTTCTCGATTCTACTCCACCTTTTCAGAGTCGAAGGCCTCAAAAAACGTTTCGCACACCGTAATCTACAGAATAAGCTCTTCTCAAACATTCTCGTACATTTTTGCTGGTCCGGAGCTTCCCGAAATTACCTCACCAGTTCAGAGACGTGCAGAATCTGCAAGTAAATGTGAATGAGAGGGGAGTGAGCGGCAGAGACAGACAGGGACAGGGTGAGGGTAGGAGGGAGAGACAGTGAGAAAGGGAGAAGGGAGGGGAAAGAGGGAGATGGAGGGGAGAACAACGTCTGACGAGTTTTCCTATTATGCTATATGACTGTATGTACTTGGCAACAGCCCATGAACGGGCTCAAGCCTACCGGCAACGTCCCTGCCTCGCGGCCAAGGGTTAAGGTGGCACGGGTGGTTAGCACGTAGACATCCTCACGCCGTATTCCGGTCTTCTCACCCTGAGAAGCGAATTTTCTCATCGTCACCCAGCAAAATATACTGGGACGTTGCAAGGAAAACGCACACTATAGTCTTGCCTCGACCGGGAATCGAACCAGGGTCCGCGTAGTGGAAAGCGAGCACGTTGACCAAGATTTAGCCGCGAGGCGAATATGCTGTATACCCCTTTGAATAAAATTTTTTAATGATAATTAAAAGTGAAGACGCACCGATAGAATGGATAAGCCTACGGAATTAATGTATTCGTGAGATATTTGTAAATTCTGTCCCGAACACTTTCTATTGAAACGTTAGTGGGCTGGTGACCTGCAGGGTTCAGGCAACGTTATTAAGTGGAGAGCTGAGTACATTCAGCATTTATTTCTGTCGGCGTGGTTTACCTTTACCAACTCATGGTTTGTCTCAATAGAACGAAATATTTACTTGAACGATGGTCGATTATTCATTACTTCTCAATGCTTATTTTTTATCTTTCCTATGATTTGGCATATATCTGTGCTGTAATCAAGCTGTCTCATAATGGCGATCATTATAAAATTTAGGCGGCCATTTAATAGAAAAATTAGTCGATTGGGATAGAAGAAAGGATAAAAATGTGTAGGGGTGTAGTGCCCCACATTTGGCGCACGAAGTAGGTTGGCTGGCCCTGATGGACATGAAGGTGGGATGGTCATAGGTTTGATGAATGTGGTATGTTATAATGCTATACATGTCACGACATGTATTGTGACATGTACAGCATGGCATCACGATCAAAACTGAATAGGTTTTGAGAGGCGTATAAATATCCACAAAGGCATAATGTGTATTACAGCAGGGTACGGGACTTCAGCAGGGGTGAAGTACGTGTTTGTGGGAGACACTTATTTCACATACGGATAAAATATTTTACTAATTTTCAATATAATTTAATATCAAACATTACCGTACGTGCTTACGAGTAGGTTATAACTATTTTTATATTTTAAACATTAAAAGTTAATCTTTCACATTGAAGGGTTTCGTGGCAGGTGGCATGCAATATTCAATCTACGAGACATATCGCAGAGTCACCTAGATCTCCCAGGTGTATTAAAAACAATTTAAATTATTAAACACAATATAAACCAAATAAAAAAATAAATATTCTACCTCTCCTTTTACAAGATGGACCCCCTTTTGGCTCCGCATCGACTGCACTATTATATAAATTTAAGTTCATCACTTAATTGTATACTATGTCAGGTCCGACCAGGCCAGGCCAGGGCTCCCCTCCCCAAACCAACATAGGAAAATCCCTGTTGAATGCTGATTTATTATTATTACGAAGAAAGTTATTTTGGGTTTTAAAATATCGCATTATGTTAATAGAATTACATTCTGTTTTATTTCTAACTGCAATATCAAGTTATCTAGTTAAGCAATATAACCAATATGTTCAGTGTGAATGTTTGCTATTAAATTTCAGTTACACTCAATTTCCGGTATTAATGACAATGTTCCATTCGACTGTGTTGAAATAAATGAAATAATGCTTTAAATTTAAAACCAAATTACGATTACTTATTACACGGGGCTTATTGCAATAGATTTCGCTTCCTTTTTACATTATTTACTTTATAATCAATCTTTAATTATATGTGCCAATTATTAGCAATAATTTTTACCGATCGAAAATTTCCTCGTACATTTCGTTGAGTCCGTGACGGTTAAAATTGAAAATTTACCTCAATTACAATATCCCAGATTGCTGTGATTTTTACGATTTCATAATCGTTAAAAAAATAATTCACAGTATTTGAATGATACTGAATGATCTGTAAAACGAACCAGTGTGAAACATTCCGCAAATTTTGTGGGAGTCAGATGCAATATCTTAACAAAGTGAAGAAAAATTGTTAAAAATTTAGTTTAAGATTTATTTGATTCACTTAATTTTCTAATCGAATTTAATTTTTATTCAATAATCTTTCGTGCTGATATCAATTACTAGTATCAGGTGAATGATAATGTCTTCAAGATGCCGATAGATCTTATCAGTCATAATTGAAGTTAGTAGATTGCACAAAGTTGAAAGGCACGTAATAGGCATATATTTCCCAGGATCGGAGCTGGGTATTTTAGATTTGGGAAAACAATCCATAAATTAAAAATTATTGCAGGGCTCCTGGATTATTCAGGGCTTTTGTGAATAATCCTGCCATTATTTTGTGAATTCTAATATTCTTGCACCAGAATTCTGGGGGTCAGTGCATGTGATTCAAGCAAATGTAATATTCTGCTTGAAAGCTGTCACTCGGATTTGCTCAGAATGACATGAAAATGGCAGGCCAGGTCAAACGTCCAGTGTTCTGTTCCGCACTGAACTTCAATGCTCACATGCAGAAGGTTCACCAAAATGGGCACGCCTTATTATCTACACACAATCGTTAACAACTTTTTAAGTAATAGAACCTTCTCCGTGAATGTCAACAGCCACCTCTATAACCCCAGATGTGTAAAAGCAGGATTACCCCACGGATCCCCTTTATCCCCAACGTTGTTTTATTCTCTAAGTAGCTGACGTTCCCAAACCATAGAAACATCCACTTAGCACAATTCGTGGGCGATACAGTATTATACACCTCTGGCAACTCACCTGCAGACTAAAGAGCAAAAATGGAATTATATTTACACACACTTGTTAGCTGGATCGCAAAATACCAAAGTCAGTTAAATCCTACCAAAATAGCAGCAAAACTATTCTAATTTAAATCATATACTCCCCCATGCCGCCAACCAATATCATTTCAATAGAATGGTACCCTCCCAACAAACCAATTAAATACTTAGGACTATATCTAGATTCAAAATTAAATTTGGGCGATCATATCGGAGGAAAGATAATGCAAATCAAGGCAAAACTTCAATTAAAATCGATAATAGACACAGTTCATTAGTTTAATACAACACCGCCTTAGCAGTATACAAAAATTTAATAAGACCTTCAATTCCTTACGCCTGTCCCATATGGGTAAATGCCGTCCGCACACATATTCGCAAACCCCACGTAATTAAAAACCAATTCCTGAGATCCATAACTAATGTCCCATGGTTCATTTCCAACCATCAGCTTCACAATCATTAGATCATCACATACCTGGCCACGAACTCCTATCATAACATACATCAAATCCCAGCCCTCGTCGAATTCAGACTCGCAGAAAATCCAATCCATGGAACCAGAATTCGAAATAAATACCCATTCCATTTCTTTAAAATCAAATTCGTAATTGTAGAACCTGATTAGACGGCCCATAGTGGGAAACCTCCCCAATATATATAGTATGTAAGTAATAAGTTAGTGAGTAAGCAATAATAATTACATTTGTAAAGTTACAATAACTATGTATTTAACTTCAATAAATACATTTTAAAAGTAAAAAAAATAAAGAAGCAGACTTCGCTCGCAGTCTCGTTCTGTTGCACTAGGTCGACGGAGTCTATGTTACAGTTCTCTCGGTTCAGGAATGTGCGAATTAACTGTAGCTTGTCGGGCTGAGCAATCGTCAAAATGCTGTATTCAATCGTATACAAAATCTGATTGAAAGATGAGAAATACAAAAAATTAAAAACTATAAGAAAGAAATGTCCCTTATTAGATCGTCGTCGTTATACAAATGATTCGGTCCTCATTGCTAATTCACCGGGACGTTATCCCAAATGTAATTTGGGATACAGAGTGAAGTACAGAATGAATTTGCGAAAATTGGATACTCTTCGTCGTTTAGTTTTGTAGTAATTAACGTTAATTGGTGACGTAACGTTTAATTGGTGACGTGCGGTCAGAGTGACCGGCGAGGAAAAATAAAGTCATTGTCCTCTCAGCCTGTACAACGTAGAACGTTTTGGTTTCCAGTACCTTCTTATCTCTTTATATACAATATATTATATATACATATATATATACAATATATATATATATACTCTTTATATATATATATACAATATATATATACAATATCTATATTTATATATATATTGTATATATATATATTTATATATATATATATACAATATATATATATACTCTTTATATACAATATATTATATATATATATATATCTTTATCTCTTCTTATCTCTTTATATACATTTGTACAATGGTCGGGCGTGGGCTAGCTTATCTAGTTGCAGCCGTTTGCTTCTGAGAATCAATTGAAGTTACGGATCGGTCTCGATGACTGCACCTCACCAGTACTAGTTTATGCTTGGTAATGCACTTTTATACATAGTAAAAATATTGTCATTTAAGGTGAGACGGTAGGCCATTTAAAAAAATGGAATTTTCTTTTTTTGAATAATTAAATAATATGTTCTTTTATGACCATTTCTAGATCAAATTCATTGATTTATTCCGTCTGTAAGTGTAGGAAATTTATTTTTAAAGATTCCACTGACAACTGTCTGACTGCAATATTACTGTACTTCCGCGAATACAACGTCTCATATCTCTTGTTATAATTTTGTCAGAAAGCTAGTTTCTGTTTACTTTTGTAAAGGAATTTTCTCTGCAGGTGCTGATAGAACAGTCTGTACGATAGTCCAATTTTTGTAAATGCATTATTTAGTTAACAATTTTTCCGCACGTATAGAAGCCTGACTTGATGTTTTTGTTGTATAGTAAAGTTCAATTTATTAACAATTATGATGTGTTATAGTCTACAAAATTAAAATAAATGTCTCATATGTTCTACAATGGCGAAATGTAAAGGAATCTTTAAACAACGCATTTTCAAAGAAAATCAGCATATCAGATCAAATCCTTTGCAGCACGAAAATAATGATAATATGAGTCTGAATGGATGTGAAACTCTCCCTAGTGAGTCTAAAAGGAAAAAAACGTAGTGTAAATACCGAAGTT
The DNA here is from genome assembly GCA_031308135.1 of Acheta domesticus. Lineage (NCBI taxonomy): Eukaryota > Metazoa > Arthropoda > Insecta > Orthoptera > Gryllidae > Acheta > Acheta domesticus. Next base: position 49,970,657 of record JAHLJT010003656.1, read on the forward strand.
GAAAATAATACAAGTGAAGACATAACTTTTCAGAAGATGGTTACATGGCAAAATACAGAATGTGAGGCATTCAAGAACACCATTTGTATAAGAATACCAAAATATATTTTTGTTGGTATCAGAACTTTACAATTAGGGAGTGTCTGAATCTGTTGTAATAAATAATGATAGAAATTGTGCCGTATGAGAAGTTATGAAAAAATTACGTGTGTCACGTGGAAAAACCCATGCTGATATTTGTAGAGAATTTGACAGATTACGCACTGCGAAGGCAAAATATGATGACCAACAAATGCCAGAGGAGGCAAGAAAGAAGAAAAGAAAAACTCAGGCTGGTCTAAAAGATAGTGAAACCTGTTATTATGATGTAGGCCGCCTGTAGTTACTCTCTAGTGAAAAATATTCTAAGTTTTCCTAACATATGCTTCTCTGGAAACTTTGAGTGCGATTTTCTCAGAAGTTAAAATTTTGAAACGTTTGCCCCATTATCTCCGAAACTATTAAAGCTATCTGCATGAAATTTTTGCTGATGATAAACCACGTTATACTAAGAATGTGGATCCTCAATCGTGATTATTACTTCTCTAGTCCATGTGTTAGGATTTGTTTTGCACATTTTCTTGAGGAAAAAATTCGATTCTTGGAAAAAAATAATAAATCGCTTCAGAAAAGAGATAACAACTTAACTGAGGATCAGTAATCTCTTCATATATCTCTTAATAAGTAGTGCAAAATCCATTAAAATTTATTCAGTAGTTTCTGAGAAAATGGGTCACAAAGTTGCTCGTTTTAACATTGATGGGATAGGGCTTACCGTCTCACCTTAACAGTGTATTTTCTTATTAAAATAAAGGTTGTTTTATGTAGTCAATATCATTTCAAAACCCTTCTATGCGTATTTCAATAGTTAACTGTGAAGAAAAAATAGGGAGCAATATTTGACCTGAAAATCTCTCAGTGAATAATTAAAATTTCTGTTTATTTTACAAACTACAAACTCTTTCATTTTTCTCCTTATTATGCCTCTGTTAACTGATAATACACTAATAACTAAGAATACACTAATAATTTAGTGTATTCTATCATCGGGACATGTAGGAGCAAGGGGAACTGAATTATCCTGAATATTCAATGCATTTATAGATATGGATTTATCATAGATAATGCATATGCATTAGATATGCATCAATGCATTTATAGATATTTATAGATCTGATTTTTTTACGTAAATGCAAGCAATTGTTACTCTTCTTGAATTCACTTTCTTTAACATTTCACTGTTCAACAGAATTAAAATCAAAGTAACTTAACAAATTAAAATAATATCATCTCTTATATGAGTAGCTTCTTTAATGGCATTACCATAACGTTCTCCGATGATTGCTCTTTCCGGAGAAGCTTCCGCGGTTGGGTCTACATGCAAAGCAAAATGGACGCGAACTTGAGATACTCTCATCAATTTATGAATTTAGGTCGAGAAAATTTCTGATTGCCTCAATAGGTGAAGCAAACGACTCATCGTGTCGATGTTTGTAGAAGAGCCTTCTATGCGTCATTAGATGCCGTCCATAAATTGCGTGAGGCAATTTTGGCGATTTTTCGACTCCCCCTCCCCCTTGGTGAGATGTCGTGCGATTTGGCTCGACCCCTTCCCCTTTATAATCTCACGAGAGATTTCCCAAAATACGTATTGTTAATGTAAATACATTAATTTGTGTTTGCATTGGGATTTATTTGAAAAAAATAATTTGCTTGGTTATATTTATTTAAGACTAGATACGACTCGTATTTAGAAAATAGAGTGACTGAATCACTTCTAAAAACAGTGCAATAATTCATTTTAATTCAGTCCACGGGGACTCATGTGCGGTCTCAAGAGTGACTACTGAAACCAACTTGTCCAGTTTGTGCCAAAGATGAACAACCATTGCATATTTGTTGGATTGATTCGTTGGTACTTTTACATAAACGGCATTTGCTATCAATCTCTATTGTTGTTGTTATTATTATTATTATTATTATTATTATTATTACTATTATTACTGTCAGTGTTATCTGCAACGAGAAAAAAATTCTCTTGCCACAAGCGTCCGTGTCGCCCCACTGTCCCCTCGTGGCTGGGGCCACTCCGGCCGCAACACGGCCGCGCAGCCAAAGCCTCCTCCTTTCCCCTCCCCCCCTCCGCTTACCCTCGCGGCCCCGGGTGCTGGCCATATTTTGCATATTGTTGGCGCCGCAATGTTTGCCGAGCAATTGCTGTCTCTCGCCTCGCGTCCGTCCGGCCGTCCGACCGTCCACGCGCCGCCCGCGCCGCCGGCGGAAAGAGAGAAGGGGGCGGGGACGAGGTGGGGGCGGGGTTGTTTGGAGCGTTGAAATAATAGCCTGCGTCGTACAACCTGCGCGTTGGGACCCGTTAACGCGGGGCCGATATGCAAATGGCGCCCGCTACACGCGCAAAAGGTAGGAAGCGGGTAGCGCGATGACGGGGAGAGAGGCCGTGAATGGACCGCGTTGGGAACGTCCTTGAGGGCGGGGCTTGTTCGTCGCGGTGTAGGGGAACAGTCCATCGCTGCAAGCTCTCATAACGTGAGGAGAGCTCCGGACGTCACATTTTGCGGGAATGTAACCGTCAACTGATGTCACGCCGGAGAATGACGCCACCGAAATTACGTAAAGCCGAACAACTCATACGGAACGTCACCGCCTTCAGACATTCGAATTTTCAGCAGTTCCCCAAGTAACGCAAAGTCGAACAACTCATATGGGACGCCACCATCTTCAGACATTCGAATTTTCATCAGTTCCTGAAATTACGCAAAGCTGAACAACTTACATGGGACGTCAGCACCTTCAGATATTCGAATTCTCAACAGTTCTCGTACAAAAGTCGTGACAGGGTGAACGATTTCATTGTTTTGCTACTAACACATCTGTTAGCACATTTGTCCCGGCACGGGCTATAAACAATTAACTTTTCGCGCAGCTGGGCGCTCTTTGTGCAAACTAGCAGCTTCCCGCCCGATCTGGGCGCTCTATGGTATTGCAGTGGATTGTAGGGGCCAAAATATATATTTCGCGCAACTCACTTAAAAAAATTAATTTGGCTTACCCTCTGGCTATCTAGCTTCTCCGCTATGTAGATGTATAAACAGGCTTTGACAAAATGGCACCCCAGCACTTGTACTTTAATAGGGACCCGAAGCCCCGGGGTGGGCACCTAGGCGTTAGCCTCAGAACGCACCCTTCTTGGGTGTACACGTACACCCTCAGACTAACATCCGGATTCCGCCGGAACGCAGTCAGCCCTCACGGCTACCTCATAAAATGACTGTGTCAAGGGCCACCCTGCCAGCTCAGAGCTACTGGCTATCCGCGATAGTACCTGAATCAATATGGCCTGTATGACAACACGCCACTCACATGCGCCGGGACACAAAGTCCCTACTCTATACCCAGAGTCTTGGGTCACTGCCACGACGAAGCCAAGAGCTCAACTGGGGGCGACCCGAACTAAGGGCGGCTCGGGGCCCCCATCCCGTCTCTCCACTGCCTGCACCTTCAGGCTAACGATCTGGGTTGGACCGTAACCAAGGCAACCTGACGGTAGGTAATTTCCCGCCGGACTTCTATTTGTGGATTCCAGAGTACCCCGAGAGGTCTCCTAAACCCGATTCTACCTTAAGGTCTACGCGCCAGGGGCCCAGCTGGTTGGTTGCTGGGTTGAACCGACAACCAGGAGCTTAGCATCGCCTACTCACTGCCTACACGTTAGGCTAATGATCTGAGTGGGGCCGCGAGACAGGGTCCAGGTGATCGTCTAAGATTCTTCACCAGAGATCGTGCCTACCTACGCAGTAAAATTACAAAAGTTTTCATTTTTGCGTCGGAAATTTGAAGTTTTAAAACGTACAAAATTGAAGATAGTAATTTTTCTTTGAACAAAGTCTTTTCTAAAGGATACAAATTTTTGGAAAAAGAGAAACGAGATATTTTTGCAAAAATTGTTTAACATTTTTGCAATTTCTTAAACAATATGTTTTTCAAAAAACATTCCATGTTTTTCCTTCAGTTTTTTTTCCACGGGTAGAAAAAGGAACGTGTAAAAGGATGACATACAAATCATTTCTGTGTTTTCAAAAGTTTGTATGTACAGGTTTGTACTGTGGGTAACTACAAATAATGCTAAAAGGTAATATTTAAGGTATCTGGGGGGGGGGTTGTTGAAAAAAGTGAACACAGTAAAATACCAACCTTTTGTGAGGTGCTTACCGAGCAGTTGATACAACAGAATGTAAATTCCATAGTAAAAATGGCATGTAGCGGTCGTACGTATAGGCCTTTTAACAGCACCACATTTTTGCAATTTATGAACTTTGTAATGATTATTGTGCTCAGGTATTAAAGGCTTTACGAATGCATGATCGTCTTTGTCCATTTGAGTATTAGTCAACGTTTTCAAAAAAGGTCTTAATACAACTCCACTTTGTGTCATCACTATAGATTAGAGATATTAATTCGGAAATGAAACAGGGAATTCAGGGACAATCAATGAGACTAACGTTCGCGGTAGCGCACGCAGTTATTTTGATGAGAATTATATTTGCTAGGGGGAGGGAGGTAGAGCAGCTTGGGCGGTGGGGTCAACGCAGTCACGCAGCCTGGAAGAGGGCTTGTGTGTAGGGCGTGGCAGAGCAGGGTGATTGAAGCCTTTCTGGGTTGATCCTGACTGTACGGTACCCTTCGCTGTCACGGCCTCCTTAATACGTTCGTAAGTATCGTACCGACAGGCGATTTTCATGGCTCGTAAAGTCTTGAGACGCCCTCATACGCTTTGTCCCCGCCGCATTATAATGCCAAATTACTTTCAAAGGCAAGTTTTCTCGTTTCGCTCCCCCGGATCCAAGTCACGGCGGGGCTCGGGCCTTCGGTCATCTCGTTCGCTATAAACAACCTTGAGTCTATCCATCGCATAATTACCAATTCACTTTTATAAGAAATCACTTCAGTAAGCACATTAAAAGAAAGCTCTCTAGCATTCATAGTGAACGATGCGTACGAGAGTATTAAGGAGGCCGAGACAGCGAGGGGTACCGTACAGTCGGGATTGCCCCCTTCTGGAAATGCTAAAATTTCCCCTGCGACAACCTGCTGAGAGCTGCTCTGATCAGTGCCGTGTTAACGCACGGGCCCGAAGGGCCCGGGCACGGGGCCCCCAATGTTCAAGGGCCCCCCTATATTTCTTAAAACGTATTTAATACTGAATTTTTCAAAAATTTAAATAAACCTTATCAAAAGTGAAGTATGAGTAAACTATGGAGATAACGGAGGTATGTGTCGCGCATCGTTGAATAATATTTATAAAAAAGGAATGATGCTGGTTCATGCGAGAATGTCACTCAGCGATGTTTAGTTTTTTTAACAAAACTTCTCTTTAAATATTTTGATTAAATTCTTTTTTTAATTAATAGGATTTTCTTTACATTTCAGCATCGAAATTGAGGGCGGGCGGAGATCGTAAGAATGGGGGGGCTCACAGAATAACCTAGGCTTAAGGGGCCCCAGTGCTGTGGCTCTGATTGAAAGTTTTCTCTGTATTCTTTGATCAATTCTGGGCAAATGCCGGATCGGTTCCGTAACGAATGGAATACATACAATATTTTCTTCCTCATCGTTGCCCCTTCTCTCCTAATACAAACGCACTACACATCCACATCTGTTTAGAGATCATAGTGTTTTGGCTGGAGCAGTGCCCGGCTTGGAAATCACATAGAGCGGGCATACCATGCAAGTAAACGAGCTGTAGCTGTACCACGCAAGTAAACATATTAGCTAATAATAGATCTCACTTCATGAAAGAATTAGGAACATTTTTAGGAAAGGTTCGAACTGTCAGGGAAATTGTAATCAGGGAATGGGAAAACAGCACTGGTTAGTAGTACGAGCGGAGCCTAGACTGGAGATGAAATAATTAATTCAATAAGCAAGAGATAATTAAGTTAACTAGAAAGGTAATCAGTAATGCTAATCATTAATATTAAGTAGTAAGTTAGTAATAATTAAATTAGTCAGTATGCGATAATTAAGTTAATTAGTAGAAAATTGTTCGAAGAGGCGGTGGTGCGGGCGATCTTCTGTGGCGGTGTTTGATTTCAGAGGCTGAGGAGGCCAAAGATAGGATGGAGAAGATGCCCACGCCAGGAAATAAATAAATAAATAGTTTAGAAAAAAAAACTAGTAGTTTAGCATGTACTCGTCTTCTGACGGCAGGTTTTTCCCCCTTCAGGGGTTTTTTCCTCAGCCGTACCTTATGGTCTCCTTTCCGCGGCTTTGATGCGATGAAGAGACCATTAGGGGTGAATGCCAGAATTCGAAAGGTTAGAATGCGGTAGGATGTAGGTATTGTAATGGCTTAAAGGCCTTCAGCCTAGCCACATAGTTAAAAGAACTGAAATTTTGTATCAATGTGTTATAATTACCTATTAAATAAAAAATAAAAAAAGTAAACGAGCATAACGCAGCGACAAAATGAGTTTTCTAACCAGGAAAGTAATTTAATAATGATGTGCGCATCTTTATGAGTAAAACATACTAAGTTGTCAAACTGCTGGCAGTTTGTTGGTGAGTTATGTGATTGCCAGCAGGGCGAGATTGCCTTGTCGATGCGCCTTGACGATGCATTGTCCATTGAAATACCGATCACGATGCAACGGTGCATCGACTTACGTCAACGCAATGCTTCGGACCGGGAGGTCTTAGGTTCGATTACCGACGGTGTTAGGATTTTCGAAACTAGCTGCATGGTAAGGTCGAATTCAGCCTCTGCAGGACAATTCTAGCGGACGGCTTTCTCTGATCGGTAGTTTTTTTGTGTTTTCTCTTATGAACATCTGGCGAATATCGAAGGTGTACACTAACATACAAGTCACGGACCGCGCCCGATATTACCTTTCCCTTCTTGATCATATTCTCAGTTCCTACTTACCCTCACACTCATATGCCCTATACCATCACTCTCGTCAGAAGAAAGTCTGGCGCATAAAGCTTGTAGTGGCTGGGGCAGTGCTCCACGTGTGGGAGATAACTGTGGGATCTGGGGTGGCCGGCGGGGACGGGGGGCGGGGTGGCGGGGTGGGCAGGGGGCCGGGGGGCGAAGGGCGGAGGGGGCGGGGAAACCGGGTGGCGGGGGGCCGAGGGCGGGGGCGGGGGCCGTGGCGGGGGCGGGGGGCCGGGGCCGGGGGCGGGGGTCCGGAGGCGAAGGTGGGGGCCCAGGGGCGGGAGGCCGGGAGGCGGGCCGGAGCCGTGGGGCCGCGGGCGGGGGCCGCGGGCCGGGGGCGGGGGCCGGGGGCCGGTGGGACGGCTGGAGGCGTCTGAGGGGCGTTGGCGCGCTGTGCACCTCAGCGCGAAATGCAAGCGCGTGCGTCGCCCAGAGCGAACGCCGCTGCCCGTGTTTGCTTAAGACTCGCAGCTCCCGTTTTGCCGGGAGGAACACGCGAGTATTTCCTTGAGAGAAAACGCGCGCAAAGAGAGGACATATTTTGGGCCTGTGGAATTGCAATCTTTCTTTGGACTCCATGTGGTCGCGGAAGTGTTAGAATTTTTTTAAACATATAGGCATATATCTAGGGATACATATGAGTACTCGAAATACGAAACCAATTTAATGTCAGAAACAAGAAGAGATCGGGACAAAACAGACGCTATGTGTGCGAGAGAGACAGAATCAGAGAGACAGTGAGAGAGACAGAGACAGGCAGACACAGACGGACAGAGGCAGACAGAGAGTAGGTTGGGAGGTTGCCTGTTATCGTTAAAGTACTCCTCATGGTAAAAACAATGCTTCTTAAATATTATGTGGCTACCCATCACAAGCAGAAATAAAACTTTCAATAATTTCATTGCAATTCTACAATTAGAAGAATCCAAAATAATTCACCTATTTAGAGAAACTCATTAGGTCGCCTTTGATCGGAAGAAAACCAATTGCTACAAACTCCTGCCCGTTACTTCAACTGTTTCTCAAAGTTAAAAGTGCTCTCCAACACGAAAATCTCGGTTATTATATCTGAAGGAAATCGCCTCGCCGCTTTTGTGAAATACAGCAATGTAATTACTGAATCAGCACCATTGTAACGAATAATAATTAATGACCAACAATAATCCTAACATTGACACTAATTACCTGTATAATGGGCGAGAATAACGGTAATGTTCATAATTACACCAATGATAGCAGTGGTTGCCATAATTGCCTTGTTCTTGCCTGTTCTCAGTTGTGTGGAGAGAAGATATTTCTGGCTTTTAACAGGAGTTTCCGAGTTTATGACGAACCTTTCACCAATTAATTTAATTGTATTTATCCTCGCTCTAGTTAACTAGAAAAGAGAAAATTAACCAAACGCTTCAGTTCGTATAAATGGTTATCATTATTTGCTGTTAAAATTGCAAAATTCATGAATAGTGTACGAAGAGTATGACATAATAAAGGCCAAACATAAGTTTAGCTTGTCAATTTGCTCATTACGAAATGTTGGTTCTTGAATTTAGGTTAAGAATAAAACTTGATATTATTTTAAGCCATCGTCTCGGGCTTTATGGAGATTCAAGAGCGATTATTAATGATTGTCAATAACGTTATCTGCTATAGTATTCTATTATATAGCTTCTCTCATCACTCACGGTGACTCTCTCTATCTGCATACAACTTCTGGCATTACTGCATCGTACTAAAAAAATGGTTAATATAACATCGCTCTAGAAGACTTCTTCTATAATATTCTAACAATATATTATGTAATTTATAACAAAATATACCTTTGTATTACACCAAAACACCATTGCAGTAATTTCAACATTCATTACCCAGTTAGGTATTGTATCGCTTGATGTTCGAAATATCGTGTCATAAATTATTGATATATTAACTCCTACTTATAATGAGAAAATTGTTACTTATCAAAGTGGAAGCTGTGTCTCAACTTATACCGTATGTCATCTCCTGATAACTGAAAGCAGTATATTTTGTAAACTGTATAAAGACCTGGGAACGTTTACACGAAGATGGGAATACCAGAATGTGGACTTCGATATATTAAATGTAAAGAGAAATTACTTATTTCGTCACATTTTTTTACCCAATTTCAACTTTGCACCTACATTAAAATCAAGTCTTAAGGGTAATATACATATAGATTAATCTGCCTTTTGTCTTACAAATCAAGTTAGATATTATAGTCTCCAAGTTTTAAGTTGTAACTAGTTTACTAAAACCAAATATCGAGTAGTTCATACATGACACCATAGAATACAATAAATATCCTATGATGCGGCTTACCATAACTATCTTATGATGCGATGGGTCGAAATAATATCAGCATTTTCTTTAGAAAAAAAAAGTACTAGTCCCTATCATCGAATAGGATATTATAGACAATGATCATGGTGAGAATGAGAACAGGATAAGCAGGGTGATGCATGGGAGTGAGACCGCCTACCATGCCACAACACACAGGAAAGGAAACTGACCTACGCGGGACTCGAACCCGCAATCCGCTGAAGAGACGTCCGTGCTTTACTCTTACCTTAGATCTGGCGGGATATCACCTATAGTGCAAGTTTTCTAACTCTGCTCCTCAAGCCCCTATGGCCACGTTGGAATATCACACGGCATTTCGCATCTCTCTCCGTTGAGCCACTAGGAGTCGCATGATCGCAAGCACTGCTTGATACGGACGCGATCATGCGATATCTGGCGGCACGACTGAGAATGTCGTGACATATTCCATCGTGAACATGGGCCTTTAGGGGCAAAATTAGAAAACTCGCAATATAGTTTAAACACGCAAAAAAATGGCTTCTTACAAAAACCGAGTCCTCTAAGGGATACCATCGATAACGCATGGAGAGCGGGTTCATGAACGCTGACTCGAAACGCTGCGAGATCCAGCGGCATCACATTCGCTTCACTGCACCATCGCACCACCGTACCACCGCACCACCCGCCGCCGTCTGTGGAGTGTCGGGAAGGTGGGGTGGGGTGGGGGCGATGGGAAGGGTCGAGAAGCGTATTGCGGACAACGGAAAAGCGCATTATGATTTACTATTGTTTGACCCCGCCCGCCCGCAACACAAAAACCTCATTAGAATAACAAGCTACTAAATATTCACCGAATCGCGTATTTTCCGCCCGCTCGTCCGCCGCGTTTTCAATCAAAACATTAGCGCGGATTGCGCGCCGTCGCTTCTGCGACTCGCCGCCAGGGGCGCTGCTGAACACTGGGATCGCGTGTGGAGAACGGAAGAGAACAATGTTTTTCCAAGGTGCTTACGTGAGACGTGATAAAACTAGCACAATAAACTGTGAAAAGAGTTGGATTGTTAGTGGTGTAGGTGAAATAAAAGTCATCATTAATTCAACAACAAAAAATTAATGAGTTATAATTAAACTTTAATAAATGCCGTGATTATTTCAACTATACAAAATATTTAATACATGATTTTTTTATTCGGATACACGGATTTAATATAATTAGAATTCGTAGTTATATGTATACACACACCAGTGGCGAAGGCAGGGTTAGGTTGGGTATTCAAAAAAAATCTTGCCTCATAATTTTTTTCTAAGTATTCACTGTTTTCTTTCGAACAGCAAAAACATCGATGACTCGTTCTCTAAAGCTGTCGTCTCTGAAAGGTTCATTTAGCAGAGATTTCTCTATACCCAGTGTGCTCAAATTACTGAGCCTGTTATTTCCCATAGAATTTCTTAGGAATGTCTTCACTCTTTTTAATGTACTCATACTCCTTTCACATGATGCTGTAGAAATAGGGAAAGGTAAAATAAGTTGTATCAACCGAAATGTCTCTTGATCAACGTTTTCTAGACCGTTACCCAAGAAGTACTTCAGCAAAAGATCTGCAGACATGTATTTGGCATTATCAGAATACACATTTGTCAGTTTATTTTGAACCTGTTCACTATCGAAGAATGTACATTTTTTATATTAAGAAAGACAACTTTTCTGCAGCAAAGGACGCTTTGTATGTGGAAAACTGCTTTTCGTCATGTAATTGAACAAAATAAAAGTATTCAAAACCTTGAAACTAATATTCTATCTGGGTCATTATTGTATCAATAATTTAAAAAGAAAGAATTTTGTCTATCAAAGAACCATAATCCTGAATGTTCATTCATGGCCACGGCTTCTTTGATGCAGTTTTCGACAGTTTCTTCACATCTAAGGCGTTTTACATTCTCCATAGCGAGATTATTTCAGAAATTCCAATGTTGACATTTGACATGCATTTTATCTGAACACTGTACAAATGGTTAGTAAAATCAAAACCCTGTTGGTAAAGACAATAAAAATACGAAGATTGAACTTTCTAATCTCTTTTTCAGACCAAGAGTGCCACTGTAGGATCCTCCGTTTCAATTTTTATCATTGTCAACAATATGTTGACGGGTTTAGTTTAGCTCTGAAAAATGTGAATTATAGTTGCAACTGTTTTGGAGCGAAATTTCCAAGGTGTGGTGCTTGCTTGAGGCAATTTAAAACCCGCTTCACGTAAAAGCTCTGATCTTTTAGAAGATTTTCTGAAAAACGTATGAAAAGCTCTTAAATCTTAAAGAAAGAGGCGTATTTTTTTTATTGTTTTAGCACCATACAATACTACTGACTTAAGTTTGTTTGCGTAACAGTGAATGAACAAAGAGTGAGGGCATTGTTTCTTAATTATTGTTTGTACGCCGCCTTGAGTTTGAGGCATTACTAAAGCGCCATCATAAGTTCGACAGACCGGCTTCTTATCGACTTTCTTATCTTTCATCACATTCATGATCACAGTTACTAACCTTGAGTAGTTTTGTCTTTGGACACATCGAAGAAACCTATGAATCGTTCTTGCACTGCAGAGTTCACACAGTAACGAACTTGATCAATTAGTTTTAAGAACTTTTAATTTGGTGTAAAATTTAAACCGTAAAAATAAATGTCAAAAGACTTCTAGGATCCACACTGATGTAAAAACTGCTATTCAAAAACCTTTAGACTTTTTTTATTTATTGTCTAAAGTATTCCGACTCAAACTATTATCCTACATAGATTACCAGGCTTCTACCTTTAAGAGGCTATAATCCCCAGCAGTTTAGTAGTTCCGAGGATATGTATCCACGGATGATCGGAGCTCCTACCACCACCTCTACACAGAGACGGGCGTTTGGAAGCGAAACGCTACGGCTCAATGGCCAAGCACTCGAATTGGAGCGAAGAGCGTCATCACAGGAGAATTTCGAGCTGCTAATTGGAAGGCATCGGGTCCGGGAACCATTGGCCGCCTTGGGCTAAGTGGAAGGGCACAATGGAGGGCCGGCATGCCGCTTAGTACCGTCGGAGCTCGTGGTACACATTGTTAAAGATTTGTGCTCTACAAAGGAAGATCTCAGCTCTTAATTGGAACAGAAAAAAACAGTGTTACAGTGACAAAGCTTTAAGAAAGGTATTGAAATGATATTAACCCTGGAAATACCAGGGGGGGGGTCTTGAGGAACCCGCGACCTTGATATTGCTCTCAAATTACTTGATTCATCTGCTTTGTATCGTCAAGATTTAATGTAATTGTTGAGGCAGTTTAATTCTTCGTTTTACATTACAGTGCCCGATAATTTGTGCTTCTTTTTTAAGCAGCCTTTTTCTAGCGCTGATTCGACGAGCTTTCTCTTGCTAGAAGACCCAGACTCGTTTTGTTGCGCTTTTAGTTATTGAGATATTTTTTCCTTAAAATCTATCCTGAAACCGCTCTACCGAAATCAAACTTCAAAAGAAGAGAAGAAGTCGTCATTACAAGATTAAGGATCGGTCACTTTAACTTAATTTACTGTTATCTGTTCAAAAATTCCAACCCTAAACCCTGTCCTAAATGTGGCGCTACCGTTTCTACTCCTCATATTATTCTCGAGTGTCAAGGACTTGATGATGTTAGAAAATCATTAAAAATAGAAGGCAGCTTATATTCACTGTTCAAATCAGAAGAAGGTTTTTGTAAAAAAATTTTGAAACTACTAGAAATAAGTAAGTTGTTTAAGGTAATATAATAATGATGCAAATTTTGTTACGATATATTGATATGATGCTTATGGTGTAATGATACCACTGTTTGTAACCTTTTAATGTAATGTACTCACGTAAACAAAATGAGGTCGCTGATGACCTGAGCTGTTATAAAGCGACCATAAAAAAATTAACCCTTAGTTACAATATACCTGAAGATTGGAAATTAGCCTTTGTCGTACCAATTTTTAAAAGTAGTGACAAAACTAAATTATGCAATTATAGGCTGGTAAGTCTTACGTCAGTGGTGTGCAAGCTTATGGAGCATCTAGTTGGGAGTTACATTAAGAAAGAATGGGAAATTAAAAAATGGCTCTACGATGGGCAACACGGGTTCAGGAGTGGTCGCTTGGAGATCGCTTCACTTTGTAATGCGCATCCTAAAAAAGAGTACCGCAAACGGGAGGGAAATTGCTTATTTATCTCTTGTTCGTCCGATAATGGAATATGGAACAATTTGTTGGGATCCACACAAAATTATGCAGTGTAAACACTTGGAAAGGATTCAGCATAGGGCAGCTAAATTTACTTTCAGGGACAAGAAAATGACAGGGTGGGATTCACTCAAAAACAGGCGATCAGTAGCAAGACTCTGCTCCTTGTATAAAGCTTATAATGGTCATCCAGCTTGGAAAGAAATTAATCGGCGGCTATGTATTCCTACGTACATCAGTAGAGTGGATCACAGGCACAAAATAAATTTAAGAGAGCACAGAACGGATGTCGGGAAATTTTCTTTTACAAATCGAACGATTACGGAATGGAATAGATTGCCTGCAAAAACCTTTGAACCCTTTCCTCAAAGTGTTCAACAGTTTAGGAAATTAATTTAGGGTATTATTAAGTAAATGAGGGAGAATAGTGGGTTATATAGCGATGCATAAGTGTTTTATTGTGAAGTGAGGTGTAGTGCAGTGTATAGCAGAGAAATAAAGAAGGAGATGTTTTCAGGTCTTAGTGAAGTGAAGTGCAGTGAAGTGCAGTGTGATACTAGTGCAGTGTGTGTGTGTGTGTGTGTGTGTGTGTGTGTGTGTGTGTGTTTTCTCTCTTAATGTAATTTAATGTTTTTTCTACTCCCGTTGTATAATACTGTCATTGGATGGCTGCAACCAGTTGCATAATGATAGCCATTTCGATACAGTTTTCATTATGATACAGGTTCTTGACCAATCACAGAGACGCTTACACACCAAGTATTAGCACTTCATTAATCATTGTGAATCGTTGCAGTAAATGTTTCGTTCGAGTGTGTATATTAAAGTTGCATTTAATATTATATTATGCTTCTCAATTTTAATATCTTTTATTAGTAGTAATTTTTACGTGAAATAATATTTAAAATAAATTGGATCTTAATTTCACTTTGATCCTATTTGACTAGCGCAGTGGTAATTATTACAGAGAACATTTGAGTGACGTTAAGAACTGAAAGCAAGTCATTTTGTGTTATTTGCTGCTGTCGTATGGTTGTCCTTAAGAAAACGCCCAATTCTTTAGTTTAAAATATTTAGTGAATGGTAGTTCTTTCTGGTGGTGTTGACGTTTCCAGAAATGAGAGAAAATGCAAAAATGGTGACGTCGGAATATTATTGCCGCAACTTTTGTAGTCTCTCTCAGGCGCTCTGGTAAAACAAAGCCAGCTGCATGTGTAGGGAAGAGAGGTGTCCGCTAGGTGGCCTTGGCTGAATCTTGCATGTCGACAGCCACGAAATGATTCAGTGGAGAAGTTTAACTTATAAAAGTTACCATCAGTCGTAGAAAAAGTACCGTATGAAACTCGATGTAATGGGTATTAATACACTCGTGTGAAGTTTACGATACTCGTGTATTAATACCCATCATTACATCATCGTTTCATAATGTACTATTGTGAAGTCAGTTTTTATATTATTATCATTATTTTACCATTACTTTTATTATTTTACCATTATTATTACTACAATTAGTATATAATTTGCTAGTTATATTACCTTATTCTTATTGTTGTTGTTATTATTATTTTTATTATTATTATTATTATTGGTATTAGTTCTATGTTACTGAGAGGCTGTGTATATTTATGTTTTTGTAATTAGCTGCCACCGGGTAATTAACTGCCCAATTGCAGTTTAAATAAATCTATCTATCTATATGTTTTCACACAAGTCCCCGACCAGCGTACTTTGTTCGCCAAGCTTATTTCTTTACGAAAATGAGCTCTGTGATGCTTGAATAATATTTGGATATAAGTGTTATTTAGTTTTATTTGAAATGCATACGTATTACAAGTTTTCTTAAATAATAACGATTATAAATATAGCAAATTAGGCTTCAGAACAATTTTTCATTTAATGACGCATTTGAAGAATATTTTTGTTACATGCGAATTTGTGGCACCAATTAGTAGTATCTGTAATAATAATTATAGTAGTGCGTTTTTTTGCTCTTCCGTAAATGTGATGGTGAACACTTAATTTTGTTGGTAATTATTCTTTATCATCACGACTTCCAGTTTTTGTAAATTTTCTGAAAAGCTGTGTTTTGTTCCACCTGGTAACCTAGTCTTTAACAATGAAAACATCTCTATATTCTAAATCGCTGCTTGAATAATTTCTAGCAAAATCAAGCTCAGAACACTTGTCATATTCAGTCTCGGACACACTTCTTTCACAGAAACACTTGCAGCATCGCAAATTTCGTCTTCTCACGATTCTCATGTAATAATTATTTTGTAACACGTAATAATTATTTTCCGATAAATTGTATATTTCTGTATTGTTTCTAATGTAAAACAAAATAAATTAATTTAATTACGTATATAAAAAAACCTGTGATAATTAAAGAAAATGAAAACTCACATTAGTACCCGCGCGGCGTAGAAAGCACGCCAACGAACGCTTTCCAACGGAAATACAATCGTATACCCAATATACTAAATCTTACGCAACTGAGTATCGAGACGGATGTAGCTGAATGCCTTCTGCGGGATTATGTCCAATGTCAGAACGCGTGCTGATGTTACCTGACACCTACGGCGATAACAGTTCCAGTGGCAAGCAATAAAACATCTCCATTTCTTCTGCTATTATTAGCGCTGCTTCCACCATCGCAAATACCATTTTAAATTGTGGTATTTATGGAATACTTTAGATAACTTGTCAAATAATTAATTTCGTGTGAGTGTTCTAGAACATTTGAGCATCGCAGCGATTCGGGCGTAGGGGCAGGGGCGGAGAATTCTCAGAACAAAGCCATAGCTGATCGCGCAACCGTGCGGATGTGTTTTTGAGAATTGGAGGCTTGGATAGTTGAATGTATTTCGTTAACAACGGATGTAGAATAAGAATACATTTCTAAAATAGCTTGTGCAGAAACTTGCCTATGATGAGATGCGCATATTAAAGTAAGGAAATTAGGTTTTATAATAAAACAGCTTGCTTGTCTGAACAACTATAATACACCTATGCGCGCCTTCAAGACAATATTTTGCGTTTTCTGAAATTTTTGCCCCCTAATAGTATAATTCAATATTTGTTTAATTATTTTATACAAGAGTTTGCCATGTCCCTATACGCAAATTTACGTTTTAAAATCTTTCTTCAAAAAGTGTCGTTTGAGATTTTTCCAAAACTACACAACTGTGAGCCCATTTTTACAGAAAAACTTTCGAGTTTTCGATAAATTTCATTAGAAATCACTTAAATTACTTATGCTTACAAATACAGTAATGAGTACATAATGTCTGTAATGAAATATTAACGACCTGAGCTATTTTAAAAACATACGTTTGTCTACTATATAAAAAATTATATAATATATCAAATTGAACTTTTATGTCATGTTATTTAATGAAGAAAATAAAGATTATTCAACAGAGCTTGAGAGAAAACGTGAAAAACATTTCATTTCCGGAAATACACTTCTGGATGATCGTGTGTATGTAAAAAAAGCACGTTTAACGGTAGGATAAATCCATGTGTTATCCCCATGCTACATGAACAATGGAGGGACCATCCCGTACTTGCGAGAATGTGCAGAATAGCATTCGCGTTAGGAACTAGTTTCCTTGAGGCATAAATACTCGAATTAAAAGTACGTATTTTATAAATAATCTGGCTCTCACTTGCGAGAACTCACAGTACATCTCATTGACTCTACTCGAATCGCCGAACTGGAACCCTCAGACTACTATTCCTACGCCCCTCCCACATCGTACGATGGGTTGTTAACAGGAAGGGGCATTTCAGCGTTTCTCTCTTGCTGAGCACTCGCGAAAGGGAAATTAATGAGGGTGAAATGTGTATAAGCGCCTTTCAGTTAGTGGAGAATAATGATATAGCGAAAATATTTTCTTTCTCTCAATTATAACCGAGTTAATCTCTACAAATTCAGGATTTCCCGCAAATGATGC
The DNA here is from genome assembly GCA_031308135.1 of Acheta domesticus. NCBI lineage: Eukaryota > Metazoa > Arthropoda > Insecta > Orthoptera > Gryllidae > Acheta > Acheta domesticus. Next base: position 49,988,153 of record JAHLJT010003656.1, read on the forward strand.
ACCCACTTTCTTTCGCTACTAATTAATTAGATCCTACAAGCAGCACTGCCTCTTTTAAGTATGCGGTGCTGTGGAATATGCTCGAAAGTTTTTCTTGTTCCAGGCTACGTATTTTGGTGTAATAGGTGTGATTCTCCTACATTCTTCCCACAATTAGCAGGCATGCGATCCTCTAATATACATTTACCTTGGAGGTTTCCTTCATTACCTTTTCGGAGAACTCGTTAGCTACACGAGCACCTGCATTGCATCCGCTTCCAAGAAAAGTCATTGGATATTGGTTCGAAGAGGTATTCTATTCCAAAAAAGGGGGCGCCGTTCGTTTCAATCCCAGTTGTGCTTTCCTTCAGCGCAGACAAAAATGACTGCGAGAAAGAATTCAAAATATTCTTTATTTCTCGCCTCGGTATTATTGCTTTTAAATCTGTGAAATACTTTTTAATGAATGCCTTTTACGACTGCCCTCGTTTCCATGTACGATAATGATGTTTTCCTCATGAAGAGCTGCTGTGAAATACAAATGAGAAGCTGCAAAGCAGCGTCAGTCGTAAAAGTGGGGTTTAAAATTCATTACGAACTTTTTAAAATTTTACAAAACCGATTCATAAATACCAAGAACAAAAAAATTATTTGAAGATAAAAATATTTTTTTGCCTTGAATTATCAATAAAAAATAATTATAAGTGCTATTTTTGGAATCAGTAAAACAACAATTTATTCATATTTCTATATTTCATATGGAATATATTACCTTGTCCAGGAACGACACAAATGATAGTTAATGCAGTCTATCATCACTTATGATTGTTTCCAGCTTGTCAACCTACACGCAAGCAGCATGTAGAGCCATTAGACAATATCACATTTCTGACGTACCATTTACAGTGTTACATTTTTAGAAATTATTGAAAAATTTCAAGACACAGAACTTAAGATGATACTTACAAAGAAGGTATACAAAGATCAGTTTATAAAAGGGACTATTGCAAAGTATTATAAAAAATAAAGATTAAATCTGTTTCAAAATTCTAACAGCGTAAAAAATGCTATTTAATTTTCAAATATTTGTAGTGAACCAAGATTTAACAATAAAAATGTTCTTTCTCACAGAACCGAAACCTTGAGTTTAAAGAATATAATGTCATGACTTGAATAAATTATTCATTCTCTCTATACGTTTTGTCATAGTTTTACAGTATTGCAAATAAAGGAAATTCCATTTTAGGAAAATTCAATCATAAAACCAGGTATTAATTGAATTTCACTAAAAAACGTGATAATTGCATTAAAGGTCTGGGACCAATAATGCATTTCTAACGAATGTCTGAAGATGGCATTCGAAGATTTTTATAAACACAGCAGTATTTTTTTGTAGTTTAACATTTTTTTGCAATTTTCGAAACGTCGGTCATTTCAACAAAAATGAGATCTTCGCCATTCTCTTAAACCTCCTTCGCACTTTTCAAGAAACAATTGTAATAAAAAAATGAAGCCGTTTTTTTCGAAAATTTTGAAAAAGTCCGAGGGGCTTCATGTAATGTGTTCCCAAAATTAAAATATCTATTTAAAATTCCAGGTGCCACGACATCAGTCAGAAAAATTGGGGAATATCAATTTTGGAGAAAATCAGCTAACAGTTAGGCGTTAGCGTTGACCACAGGCGGCCGGCCGGACAGACAGACAGACAGACGGACGTTTTGTCGTCAATCGATTTTTTGGTGTTAAGAACCGACATAATATTAATTCTGTCTACACCAAGAGTTTGAGGAGTTTTTTTGTTTATATTTAGCAATCGGATTTATCCACTTTTTCGTTACCAGGGCCCAGCAATAACAGTTGTTTTGTCGAAATTTCGCCGTTTTCTGGCGCACGATTAGGTAACTTTCTCTTCTTAAGAAGTTCTTTCGTAAGAGCGAAAAAATTAAAGTTGCTCACACATACCCTTAGAAAAGCGCGTCCCTACACAGAAGCAAGCGGTCACACACACACACACACACACACACACACACACACACACACACACACTCCCAAACAGAAATCTGCAAACACACAAAAGCATTTATCAGTATGTACAGAATAACACGCACACAAGAATAGCTAATAGACTTGTTACGCAACTGTGTAAAATTAATGAATTGTGGCTGCAGGTGAGAATCAAACGACAGGCGTGGAAAATCTATGAAGAACTGCTTTACCACGGTTTAGTACCATTTGCCTGCAACATGATGTTAACAAAGACTTGACAATTCCATTAGCCGCCGAGCGTGACTGACGCCCTTTGCCATCCCGTGAATTTTTCAGTCATTACGCAACATTGCGCATGATTCCTACCGCACAGTCGCCGTTCCCAATATGTCAGCGTATCTTGCTGTGACGCCCGCCCGCGCGCGCGCTACAGACGATTCATGGCGAAACGAGGCGCAGACAACGATAGCAACATCGTTCGTTTAATGCATCCATCACTTTGATGGTGCCGGGCATCGCACCCAGCCTTCACCCACGGCGGCGGCGGCGGGGGAGAGGGGGCGGTGGTGAAAGGGGGCGGTGGTGAAAGGGGGGTGACGCGGGGCTTCATTAAATTATAGAGGGCGCTCCCAGCTCAGAGCCAGTCGCCCCCTTCCTGTCGCCTCCCCCCCATCCCCGCTCTCGGTCCATTTTACGCGCCTGCATTAAATCCACGTGATTGTGTTTACTGTTCAATTTGTTTAATTCTGCATAGGGTTGCGCAACCGTGAATTTTCGCCGGCTTAGTTATGAGGCAGTATAAAGTGCTATATTGCATAAACAACGCCCGGGCAGCACGCGCAAAGTAGGCGGGGAGAAACGAGCACAAAAAAAGGCCGCTTTGCGCGACTCTGTAATACTCGTAATGTGTTAGTGTATCAAGTTTTTGCATTCGTATCTTCTGTGTGGTACATAATAAAGTGCGTCGTAAAGACGAGGAAGGAGGAGGAGGGGGCGACTGAGGTCCGAGAGAAAGAGGTGGGAGAGAGAGAGAGAGAGAGAGAGAGAGAGGAAGAGGAACTCGAGGGTGAGGACCGAGGAAGGAACAATGAGGGCGGAGGCAGGGGAGTGGAAGTGAGAGAGAAAGAGTACGGGATTCTAAGGGTGAATGGACTTCGAAGTTGAATGCGCTTAAAAAGCACAATACATGAACATGTTTTTTTCGAATAACCGATACCACTAACGAAGCAAAAGTTTTTTTGGTATGCAAAACTAAAATAGGGGTTTTGTTTCTTTGTTAAATTTTAGAATGGCATTGACGATGCAGAATGTTTTCACAATTCACATTTAACTTCCTCGCCCTTACTCCGTAAGCAGAGAAACTGTTATAATCGTGCGCCAGAGAACTGCATTTTTCAAAAGAAAAACTCTTATTGCCGGGATCTCGTACAGAAAACGAGAATAAATCGAGTTTCAATGTGGAGTAACTTACTGTCCCCAATACGTAGTGTAGTCACATGCCACGTTTTGTTAGATCTTTATAATTGGTACTTTATAATTGATTATGAAATAATTGAACATGTTTTTGAAGGTTTCATACCCTCAAAAACAGTTTCAATTATTTTGAAATGGCTCCACGCTTTAGTGAATGGGACTGTTCTTATATTTGTTTTATTTTTAGAAAATTGCAGAAGTTCAATTTTTGTTCGGAGTCTTTCTACAACTACAATACATAAAATACATTTTTTTCTTTAAATGTTCAACTCAGATGTATCACAGGACGGAAAAAGTATTGATGTCAGTCTCATTTACAGAGAAAACTCGGCATTTTTGAAAATTGAAAAAACGTACCATTTCAAAACTACTAAGTTTGCAGATAGAGATTTTTGCCTTAAAAGTATGTTTAAAAATTCGCTCTTTCAGAAAGTTCGTGTACAAAGTCTTGAAAACACGACCAATTTTTCCGTCGCTCATGCTAGAAACTTATGTAATTTATAAAAACAAATTTTCTCAAAAACCGCTCCCAATTATATCTGTAATTTTTATTTTCAGATATATGTTTGCTTAGAAGAATGGCGTATGGGTAGTTTTCTTTTAAATCATTGAATTTTCCATTTTTGCAAATATAGAAATAATGCGAGAAAATATGTGGTGTTGAAACAACACCAACTTAGTTTTAATATTGACTGTAAGAAGGAATATTTAATTGTCAATATCTCTAATTATTCAAGAATTTTTAGTTTATTCTTATATAGTCTTCGTATAGAATAACTTCGATCAATTACAGTTTCTTTAATATAAACAGAACAACTTAAAATAATTGTCTTTTCATAAATATTTGTAAGATATTTAATGATTTCTCATTTCTGTTTTTGATTATCTTCTCTTCTAATATTATAAGAAATATGAATATTATTACGAGATTGTTCATACCTGAAAGTGTTTTCTGTCACTAGTTTACCATTGTTATAAAAAATGTGTCCCAGTTCATCCTAGACTGTTTATTTCGTAAAAACTGGTGCTGCTAAAACAGCACGTCCTTTCTTGCCTGTAGTTTCAGGCAAAATTACGCAAAACGTAATCAAATTTTCGAAAAATTGTACAAAACTTTTTAAAAATCTACCTTTAAGAAAGAGACTTCATTGAGGGAAAAAGTCTTTAACTTTAATATTTTAGTTTCAGGAAGACGCTGAAAAAAGTTTGAACTTTTGCAATTTTTGAAACGTCAGGATTTTTAATGAACATGAGACCTGCACCATTCTCTTAAACGTCTTTTACACTGTCTGTAAAGGCAACGAAATAGAGCTTCGAATGATATAATGAGAGATCTGCCATCTGTGGATGTGATACAGAATTCTGCTTCTGTTTCTAATTCTCTTGCTGAATCTCTGCACAAAAAAACAACAACAAAAAAAACAAAAAAATGGACCCCTCTTGTTAGACTTATATGAAAGAATCAATGATCAATGAAGAGATAGTTATAAGCTTTACATGTTTTGGGAGCGGGGAGAGGCAGTTTTACACTTATTTCGGTCAGTAAAACAGACGCTGTAATTTTTAACACTATTTTTGCGGGAAGAAACTGAGACCTATTAGACTCGTTGCCAACTGTCTCGAGTTTAAATCTAATTGTCATGGCACTCTAATACACACGCACTCGGACTTGCTTCCCTATACCGAAAGTATGACTCCTATGAAACCACTGTGGTGGAGTTTTGAATTTTAATAACAATACTTTGGTCGCGTCTTCTGGTGAATTGTGGCAATTCCTAGAAATGATATATCGGGCTTGCCAAGTGACCAGTAAGTGCTGCAGTCTGGTGGTCGTGTTTGAAAGCATTTTTTTTACAAACAGTTTAGAATCTAGCCCCAAAGCACCTCGTGAAAGAAGTGACTCTCCTCCTTTTTTTAGAATTAGGTCAAAAACTAATCTAAACCAGCTGATTGATTTACTCAGCATTTAATTAATGTGTTTGGACGTTTTCCAACACATGATTAGATTTACTGATGATCAAGATACTTTAAAATATTTAGATGCACCTTTTCAGATGTCCCCTTCGATAGCACCCCTGTGAAAGAATAATTATAAAGAATTTGTTCAAAAATTTCCATCTCAACAAGACACCTGGTTGTGATTTACTGTCAGAATAATGCAAAACTACCTCCAAAGTAATATACATCATTACCATGTCTTTCAACGCAATTTTTCGCCTATGGTACGTATCATAATCGTGGAAAAACGCTCAGACCATTTTAATCCTCAGACCCGGAAAAATTTACGAAACCGCATCCTACAGACATATCAGCTTGCTCCCTCTCCTCTCCAATGCACTTGAAAAAGTGTTTTTCCAAATTAAATATAAATACAAACTAGTTTTCTTTTACCCTATCCTCTCTGGCGTTCTCCAAGGTTGTATCCCAGGGATTGTCTAATATCCTACATATAAAAAAACTAGATATATAGAATTTTTCCTTACCAGGGTCCGACCAGAAAAAGTCCTTACCAGGACTTTTTCTGTCGAAAAATCTCCCACGGAGCACGATTACAGTAGTTTGTCTTTACTACGTATGTAGTAAGGCGGGAAAATAAAAACTATAATCCTAAATATGTCAACAATTTAGAAAGTCATACCAATACTTTCAGTATAGTTATAGCAGTAAATCTGATACATAATAGTCTAGAAATAAAACATTTTAAAAAAAGTCAATCTGTCTTACAGATTCTCAAGTGATACTGATGTGTGAACGTATTTATGGAAAGTTAATAATAAGAAAATTCTTCAGTCATTATTAGTAAAATATTACTTTTTTCATTACACTGTGAATAGATTTTAAATGAACATTTAATTGAAAATCACCCTGCGTCCATTGTTTTGGTATTTTATTTTGTTAGTAAAGAAGAACATGAAGAAGAAAACATGTTTAATATTTCATTGTTGTAATCGGAGAATAAAAAAAGGGACATTTTTTCGAATATTTCAGTCAGAAATCCGGACTTACGCGCGGAAAGGCTTTCTGTAACATGCAAAGTACGAGTAGGTGATTCAGATAAAAAAAATCGTGAAAATCCGCTCTCAAACACAACAGGCATTCGAAACGTGACTCTTGAACACACGACAAAGCTACGCAGAATCGTCGGGCGATTTGAGCGTGCATCCAATACGCAACTGATCGAAGTATGCCGCATTAACACAACGCCCGCTTTCCCGGTGAGCGGTAATCCGAGTCTTTCACGTTTCCTGGAAACTCATGTGCCAACTGCGTGAGCTCCCATCAATGTTCATTTTCACAGTCGGATACCAACGCCATTTCGGCTCCCGGAAAACATCAACGGGGAAAGGGATCGTCAAGCATGGAAAAAAGAATTATTTACAGAACTATTTACAGATTATTTCTTTAGGAATATTATACAAGAGTGAAACCTCGTTCCATAAGGAAATTTTCAAACTTTCCATAAGGAAAACTGAAACCGTTTTTAAGAATGTGGTGTTAAGCATACAATGAGGGACAGTTGTCATGTATGTAAAGTGTACCGAATATAATGAAAATAATATTTCAACCTATTTCATTTCATCAGTGTTGTTAATTTGGGTACAAACCACTAAATACAGTAATAAATTATTTAAAAATATATCTCATTATTGAAAATAATATCAATCTTTTTCTGGTGACTTCCTTTGACCGAAAGTATAAGAGGAGGTTGAATTAAGGGAACTGCAAGCAGAAGAGCCTGTGAGACCAGGTGCGTGCACTGAAAGAAAGAGGGGCTTGTGCTGCCAGGTTAACCCATTGCAGTTCAAACTAAATTTGTGGGCATTGCGCTTGCCCATTGTTATCACGTTCGTGTGCGCACAGGAGTTGTTGGAGCCTTGTAGCAGTATGATTTTGAAACATTTAGTGCTAACTAAATGTTGTGTTGCTAAATATTTACAAGTAGAGCGCTCCCCAAGCGCCAAACGGTGGTTATTGAGCATTTTTACTTTCTCTCCTTGCGAATACTTCGTGAGAAGAGAAAGTTATGTCATCGTGCGCCGGAAAACGAGGAATTTTTGCCAGAAAACTCTTATAGCAGGGTACATCTGGTAACGAAAAAGTGGGTAAAACCTGTTGCTAAATTTAGAAAAAAATCCTCTGTCTCGTGGTGTAGTCAAAATCCATGTTCCGTTTTTTCTGGATACTGCAAAATCGATTGACGGCAAAACGTCCGACTGCCCGTCTGTTTTTTTCTATAAGAGGAAGCAAAACCTGGAACTAAGCTGCTATACGTCCCGTCAACTTCGGAGAACCGTTGGAGATTCGAACCCACCCAAGTCATGTGTACACCCTTGCCAGAAGTATACAATGGCTTAGCGATCACGGCTAAATCAACATTTGGCATTCAGGAATGAAAAAAACTTGTTTATATGTTTCGATTAGGAAGTCTACGTGTACCGAAGAAACAAAATTCACAAAATATAGCGAAAGAATCAAATTTGAGTTGACTAGAAGTTAGCATATGATATATAAAGACGGTACTTTTATATACTTACATATTTTTTATCTTTCTTGTTACCGCTCTAAAAATTGTAATTTTCGCGAATCGTCGCTTCCCTAACACAATGTGAAAATTTTTCGTTACGTATTTAGTACTTCATTACATATTTTACATATTTTGCCATTTTCACGAAATATTCTTTTTATTATATCAATTTTCTTTAATTTTATTACGCATTTTTATGAAAAGAAATATTTTCAAAACAGCAATTTTCCCTACATTATTACTCCGTGATGTTCACTCGTATGCTACGTGATGACGCGGTTGGGTGTTCACAGTCTGGCGCGCATGCTTCAGTTAACTCAGTGTGGCGAGAAGTGTTCCTCAGTGACTAATATCAGTTTCATCTTTAGGTGCGAAAAGTATCACTGACGCCTCGTTTTGTGACCTTTAACCTGAATTTTCAAATGTATATATTATATTTTAAATTTTTTAGGAATATTCGTATAAATATAATTACGTATTATGTAAATGTTCGTTTTATGATGAATGTATTTTAATATTACATATTATATCCAACTTTACATTTTTATTACATATCCTTACTATTTTGATTACATATTTATGTACATATTTTCACCTTTCATACTACATATTTTCCAGACTCGGACTCGGATGGAGTAATATATCATGCGATGGGCAGTGGGAATCATGCAGGTTGCAATAATACACAGACGAGAGTGTATTATTAACTTATTGCTAGTTTATTAATAAATAAATCCATCACCTAAATAAACCTTAAGTACAATAGTTAAATGAACGAAATAAATCGACCCCACTATTAGGAGTGATGTAGATTCTATGGCTACCACAGCCTCTATGTAATTATCGAATAAATCCGATCGTGTGAAGCACCGCAGAATTCCCACACGACTCTTCACTTGAATCTCACCGCATCACGACAAAATATATTGCCGGCCATAACCCCCGCACACGCGGTCCGCACCCCAGCCGGCGGCTGCCTCCGATCTGCACAGGTCAACTGCTTGAAGCGAAAGAGGCCTGTGAAGCGTCGCAGCCCGCCTAGCTTGGTTGAGCTGCGCCCTTCTGCCCTTCTCTCCGGGTTTTTCCGCCTACGTCACATCCTGACACCCCACCCTTAAACCCTGCGGTGCCATGCGGTCGCCCTGTTGTCACATCTACGTTTGTGCACGACGCTATAGTAAGAGCCCCTGAATCGGGCCTGGTGGGAGGAGTTCGGCGGCGCGCGTTGCTAACGGAGCGGAGCGTTGGCCGGCGGCGTGCTTCGTGGCGGGGCGGCTGGGCACGCCCGCCGCGAGGCCCACGTAAGCAGAGACGCGTATCGGAGGGGCGGGGCGGGGCGTGCGCGGGCCGCCCGCGGCGCGCAGGTGAGCACGCGCCGCCCCCTCCCGCCCCCCGCCCACCTCCGCCGCCGCGGGCGCCCATTAGAAGCGCACGTGGGAGGCGCGTTATCAGCGCGAGGCTCCGGCCCGAAGGCGGCCTCCCAAGCCACGGGCACACACGAGGAGGGGCAGCGCTTCGGATAAGAGGAACCGATAAGGAGGGGGCGAGGTGGGACGAATGGGCGCAGAAAAAGACCAGGGAAAATGAGGAAACTGTCGGGGGTCGTGGAGGAAAGGGGGAGGGCAGATGCGGAGAGAGAGAGAGAGAGAGAGGTGAGGGGAGGTGTGGGAAGGCAAGGAGGGTAATGTGACGTAAAGTGCATTTTGGGTTAGTTTTTTGTTTTTTCAAAAAGTTACACAAATGCAATTTTTTTGAAAGATCTCTCAGGTTTTTAATATCCACATTTCCAGCAATTTCTACACACGATTGTATTTGTCAGTTAAAGTGCTTAATATGACTTTTAATGCAGTTTTTTGAAAACTCAAAAATTTTCTGTGAAAAAGAGCTTCAAATTTCGAATTTACAGTAGCGCTGAAACGCTATTTTCTTAAAAACGGCTTCAAATGTTTCAAATAAAATTGCTCCGTCGGACGAGGTTTTACCGTTCTTTAATATTCTTGAAATTATATTTCTCTGCTACTATTAGGAAAACGAAAAATTAAGAAAAACATGAACATTTGGCAGTGATAGATGACACCTGGAAGAGTATGCAACAAGTCCGAATAGCTAGCCGAGACGAAAGGCGTGGAAACTAATATGGGAAAGTCTGTGCCATTGTGTAGCACCAATAATTTCGTTATCAGGGCTCAGCAATGAATTTTTTGTGCCGAAAATCCGCCTTTTGTACACGCAGTATTACATAACTTCCTCTATAATACATATATTACTCTGTATATGTACGTATACGGGAAAGTAACAAGAATTATCCACATTTTTGATATCGAAGTTGCACAACACGAGTTTTTCTGACAACAATTCACCCTTTCTGCGGCAGTATTACAACTTTCTCTTTAATACGTAAGTTCATATTATGGCGAGGGAGTAAATTTATTAACAGAGTTCCCGCCACCGTTTAGCGTCAGGTGAAATTAGTAATAATTATTATAATACTTAATGTTTACGTTGTTGCGTCCAATCGCATAGTGTAGAGAAAATTATGTAATGCTGGGGAGAACAATGATTTTTCGGCAGAAAAAATCGTATTGAAAGTACTCAATATAGGAAAAGTTATTAATTTTTGTTTCTACATGTAGAAAATATCTTCCCCTAACTCACTCTACATCTCAATTATGAGAATAGATTGCTTAATTTTTTATCACCAATATTTTTTGAAGTTCGGGAAAATAACATTATTAATAAAATATTATATTTTTAATATTCAATATTTTATTAATTATTAATTCAAATAATTTTACGCAATAATTAATATAATTATGTTTAATATACTCTATATTTCATTTGCAGAAAGAAATTGCAACCTCTTTACAGTCTCTGCTTCTTTATAAGTTCTTTGTATTATACCGCGAGAAGAGATATATTCGAAAACAATTGAAACAGATCATTAAAACACATGTGGTGATTGATGTTATGATAGTTATTCCAGTTAATTTAGAAATATAAGATATTTTCATTTCTAGAAATACACCAATTTCTGAATTCAGCGTTTTTCTTGTAATTTCGGAGTGTTAACTCTCTCGGCCAATCACGAGCTGCCATGGTTTACGTTCTGTGACCCCCTGCGCCGAGTCTGTCCAGCTACGATCACTTGACGTCGAGTCGCGAAAGGTAAATATGCTCCGACAACGGTGTTTAGTGCGTGGAGACGTCATTGGGGATAGTTCTCGAAATGCTTGGTGACTGTGGTTCGTCTATGTTGAATTTGATAGGTTTCTTTGTGCATTTAACTATGTGTTGATTCGTATTTTTCATTCCAAATTATTCTGTGTCTGTTTCAGAATGTTAGTTAGGCTGGAATAGTGCGTGAGAGGTGTAGAGTGATGAAGGAATGTGATTAATTTTAAAAGTCGTTCGGCGCAAATGAGATTTAGGCACCGTTCAAAGTGTATGTTTAAGTAGTGATGTTACGTTCAAGTGTGCAGTGCAGTTCAGAGGAAGTGCAGTGCAGTGAAAAGTGATCTCTAAAGCATTTCAAGAAAATTGCTTGGCGTGTAAAGTGTAGAGGTCCGAAATTAATTGTGATGTGATCAGAGTGAATACTTAGTGAAACGAGTGCTTGCAAGATATTAATGACTGGTGTGACGTCTCTGTCCTGCTGCTTTGCTGCACTGTCGCACTGGCCTTCTTCACGACGCCGTTCTTCTCGACGTTCCTTAATCTCTTTCTCCCGCCAGGGGATAGGGAAAATACTCTTCACAATCGAAGTAGTGCAGCCATACTCAATAGGTCAAATAGTCTTTAAGTAAACTTGCAAACTGCCGTTTCAGCTTTTCATCCTCTAAAGTTTTAAAATTTTTAGTACAATTTAATGAACATATCCAATGTAGATCTGTAGATGCAACTTTTGCAAGTTAAGATTAAGTGGAGTTACAATGCATCTTAAATAAGCATTAGCATTTCCTAGTTACAGCATTAATTTCTTAGAAAAGCTTTTGAACTCTGTTTGCAGTACAGAAATAGTTGCAATACCGTGCGTTAAAGGATATAGAATATTGCACAACCAATTTGAAAATAGAAATTCGAGAACGTAGTTCATGTAACAAATCCAAGGGCAGTCTATTAAGACACGTAATAAACTAGTTTTAATTACGAAATATATTTGCGTTTTGAGGATTGTACGATAAATTTCTTAAAATAATTCGAGGCTTAAGTTAGCATAGGGTACAATAGGTTCCAAACCACAGGTTAGGGTAGCACAGCACCCCTGGCAGAAGAGCAGCAGCATTACCCGGACGCCGATGGAGGCTGGATTCGGTGAGTGTTCTGAGCGGAGATCTTTCCCGACCCTCGTCCTAGGCCCTGATGCCTTCCCTTGCCCTTCGCAGCGGTCGCGGCAGCCCAAAGGGCGGCCAGGCTGTTCGCGTTTCTCCCTCCGGCTGCACGACGGATGACGCAGGTTTAGCCACACTCGCTGGGGCCACGCCGGAGCTGGTTTAGAGGACGCAAGGACACAATATTACGTATATTCGTCAAATCTGAGAGAAATCTGAAACTATTGTAGAATGAAGTATTCACCAATTGTTTACAGCTAATTTATATACCAATACCCTGTTTTGTTTACATAATCGCATAATTGTATTCGATAAATACAAAGATTGAAAACAAAACTAAGTAAACAATGTTACAGGAGAAAGGCAATATAGTATAGTACAAAAGAAAAAAATGATACAGTAGTAGGTACCACTCCGTGATGGAGGCCCCCACGTTTCATTGAAATGTAGGTTGGGAGGGTTAATTCTTCCTCGTGCAGTCTTTGGCTCCGCTCAGATAATATTAAAAGGGTATTCGTCCGCATTTACTATATTGTATTACTGGGTTACTGCAGTCTTGTTTCCTGAATTGAATTATAATTGATTTTATTGAATAAAAGTAAACTTAAATGTAAGATTCACTGTTTATTAGCTCGTTAACTTGTAATTATTTAAACTTAAAATTTGAATTATTAAATTTCCAACTTAATTGTATAGCAGATCATTTAATATTTAAAATAATTAATGTCGCTGATTTTTACATTGAAATGAATGACTACAATGTTAAAATAAATATAAAGAATGTTGCTTGAAATGTAAAATCAGTACCTAGTAATCGATTAGGATGGACAAATATTGGAGGACTGCAGGGCCCAGTTAGCTAGTAAGATAGGGCGGTTTGTCTAGCCATATCAGGGATCCGCTCCTGAGCTGGATCACCTATTGCACTTGGCTTGCATTCCCGTCGTAGAGATTTGGGGCAACTTTGACGGGGGTGGGATACTTTTTGACCTGCGAAATGCTATTGTGTGTCTGCATCGATCTTAGTGGCAGATGACCTCCCTCTGGACAATAGTCTAGGTCGCCGTTCAAGTGTGGAGGTCATTCTGTGCAACTGTCGATTTAGGAGGGACACGCCCACGTGGCTCACAGGGTAGGGTGGGTAGGTTATAAGTGCTAGGGAAGTATTCCAATTCGCTTTTACACGCGAAATGTCACTTGAAGTAGTTTGCGAAATATTTTCTTGTAATATGAAACTTAAACAGCAATACTTAATGAAGAATTGGAATACGCCTTTCCATCGGAAGGAAAACTGAATGTCTGCCCTTCGTTCAGTCGTCCTTCGGTGGGAAATTATGTACTTGGCGGACAGCACACTTGGAACAGGGTGGCAATGTAGTCGTAACATCTGGAAATCTTTTTAGTGCTGGTTAGTGAGAAATTTACTAATAAAAAGTAATATTTTCTTTACAGGAACTTAAGTCCACGCGCGACGTGGCAAAAACGTTTGTCACTTCGGTGACAAAATATAAATTTTGAAGTCCATGTATCACGTAGCAAAATACATAGTGAAAGGGAATAGCATTTCATTACCAAAGATCAAACCTTGAGAAATATACCAAATACTTAAATCAAATTCCCATTATGCAATTCGTGTGTACTTGTTAAATTTTTTTTCGGCTTATTTTCCAGGACTTAATACCTTTTTCTCTTCAAGCAATTATTTTTCGTAATTCATTCACACGCTTTTAATCGATTAATGAAACCTTTTTTTTAGTATTAGTATAAATGGAAGTGTAAACATTACAACCATTACAAAAAATGTAAGCATTTACAATAAAGTAAAAAAATAGAACTTCAACAGAGTTGGTCATTTCCTTAAACCTGCGCTGGTGAACTATTAATCAACACATGGTTAGGAGTTAAACGTTCTTAGCTCTGTACGTGTTTTGATTTTTGTAAACAGATGTCTGTCATTCTTTCTTATGTTTCAGGTATTCATTCAACCATCTGCAAGGAAAGTCGTATATATCTTCAAAGACAAACAAATGGTTCTATATTCAGAAGAGAAAGTAATGTTAAAATTAGAATTATCCTCACTTCAAAATAAATGAGGGAATGTGAAAAGACTAAAGTATGTATGGTAATACGTGAGAAGAGTAATGAAACAATTGTTTGGAAAAATTTAATAAGCGATTCAGAATTTGATATCTTTGCAAAAGTATAAACTAATGCTTTAAATATAATGCATTCTACTGATAACTTTAATTATGAAAATTAAATCAGATGGTAAATTCAATCAGAATTGATACATTTTTCATAATCAGAATAAAATTAAAAAGCAACGTTGCATTAATTTAGTCGGTATTCAAATAATATTTAATAGATTCTCGAGATTGGACGAGCATCAAATGGAACCAGAAACTACAAATTTTAAAATTAAGTTTTAAGGAGAAACATTTTCTTAAATTTACTTTTAATTTCACGATTTATTAAATTGAACTTAGAAGAACGGCACTTAGTAGCACGTTTCATATTGAAAATTATTTTCCTTCTATTAAGACGTTTTCCATTTTGTATAACACAGAAGAAATTTTTCTGATTGTCGCATCAGAATTGTTAATTAAATTTTAACTTCCACTTATGACATTATAAAAATGTATAATTAGTGCCTAAAATTGACATTAGTAAGAACTCGCAAATACGTTTAAATGTTCCATTTAAATGTTTCCATTTTTCTAATTGATGTCCCCGTATACGTTCGTGTGCCAATTATAAATTTTAATTTACTTGCTGTATATTTTTATTTTTGATTTGGACGTTAGATCTCCAGAATTTCATCAGTGTACTTTTCTAAAAGTTGCTATATTCAGAACTGACATAATTCATGGATTGTCATCGGGAGTCAATTGTAACTATAAAATTGACTTACATACGATCAGCAGCGTCGTTGATTAAACAAAATTATTAAAACGAATTTCAAAATTCTGGAGATACGTATTCAATTGCCTCGACAATTTACGTTAGTGATGAAATTATGCAGCTTTGTTGTACTCGTGGTTAACGTCCTTTTCTTTGAAAAATGTGTGTTCATACATACGATGATACATATGATTTCTTCTAAATGTGTCATAACCTCTTTCTTCTAATGTCCAATAAGATTGCAGTTTCCTTTGTAAAATATTTGAACATATCAATTTCTACTTAATTCAGTTTTTAAAAAATTGCTGAAGTGTGTACTGCCAGTTAATATCAAATTCCATATCAAATTTGTAAATCTAGTTATTTTTCTAACGATGTTCTTCCATTGTGAATTTGTCTGAGCTATTTTGTCATAAATTTGCTAGTAATGCAGTGGAGACTTTTCTATAATTTTCATAGTTTGATCTATATTCTTTAAATTTATGCTAATAAATAAATAATGATCATATAGATCATCTTCAAAATTTATTTTTAAAATCTGACCAAACATAAGGAAAAAAATTTTGAGGGAAAAGCCAGATTAAAATTCATTGCTCTAAAATGACTATACCTAGTGCCGTAATGAAAAGTTGTTGTTAAATTGTGAAAACGAATGGAAAGTTTTCTTGCAATGATTTTTTATGAAATACTCTTATATACTATTTTTCTGTACCAGGTTCTATTTTCCGGATCCACGTTGGAGAAGAGAGAGTACGGGGGCTGCCAGACTCCGCAGGTCGTCAGAGGTCGTTTGGTAGTGGATTTTCCTGGAGACGCCAGCGGCGCAATCAGACGAAGCTCCAATGCGCCCTCGTTTGCGTCGTGTGGGTGGAGACTGGCTCTGACAAGAACCGCAGCCCGAAGAGACGAGAGGAATGAAGATGAGCAACGATCTTGTATTTAATGTTGCATAGCGTGTCATCTGAAGTCTTGTAAAAGGAGTGGATCATTTAGCTGTGAGAGCTTAAGGTCAATACTAAACACCGCAAAATGAAAGGATTAAAATTTATAAGACTTTTTTTTACAGTTCAAATTGGAAATTGTGTAAACGAAATGCATATCAGTTTTCAGATTACCATTAAATATATTTTAAAATATTACTGTTTTTCGAAGTGCGTTATAAAATTTAGAAGGGTTGACATGATTTTACATTTGCTTTGTTCTTTCCAATGTTTCCAATGACTACTTTCGATGTTCCAAATTAATTGAACTTGCAAATGACAGAAGTTTGGTCACTGCTGGTCCAGTATTCTTTGATGGCTGAAGGTCAGTACTTGAAAATTCTACATCAATGTAAATACCTGAAATGTCCAAATAGTAGCAAATTAGTTTCATTAAGTGCACATTTGAAGTACTATTTCATATAAATTTATCCTTCACATAAACGAGAAAAGTGTGAAACTACAAAAGTACCGTTACAATAAAGGACACGTCCGGATATTATTTTTTATTTTAAAAGCTTTATAATCCTATGTGTAAGTATATCATACTCTCAGAAAATATTATAGTTTTTGACAGTTTATTACTAGCCGTAGACACAAATCCCTAAAAGTGTGCTACTGGCGGATAGATAAATTATATCCCCAGTCATTCATCGAACAAATTTCAGAAGAAAATAATTGAAGTTTGCAGATTATTACATACAGAAGAGATTATTGCAACTCATTGTAATCGTGGTGGCCATGGATAAATGAGGAAAAGTTCGGGTGCAGGTGAAAGATAGATTGAGGACAGTGGGGAAATGAAGGGGAAGGTTGGCCCCGGATAATGTTCTTAGCCACTGTTTTATAAAATAACGTGCAAAATGATCTTATTTTCTACTTTTTGCAGATTTACTTCTGTGTGTCCTCACTTCATAGCAAGAATGGTTAGAAACGTGCGCAAGACGAGATCAATGTGAAGTTAAATTGAAGGGGAAATACTAAAATTGTTTCAGGTAAAAGGACAATTTTTTTCTGTGCATTTTGATCTCAACGCTCAGCAATATTGGAGTGATTTTTCTCGTAGTATCCGGCCTACAATGCTGGAACAAGATCGTGGGATGGGCGTTCGCAGTTGTTCGCTACTTTAAATCAATTTTTAAATCATTCATAGTTTTGCAATCTGATAAAATAGTGTTCAGTTGACGAAGTAAAAATTAAAAAATGTTTTGACTGTAAAGGGAAATGAATGGTGAGACAAGGAACTTTTAAAAAATATTATTTTTATTTTACAGTCGAACTACTCATCTCATTTGGTTTTAGGGAACTTTTTACCTTGGGAGCCTTTATGCGACGTCGTGCACACTGTTTTTACTAGATTTAGTCGGGTACGAATTCTCAAATTGAGAACTAGTGGTTAAGACTTTTCGACTGGACGTGCTTTTCCTTTATTTAATACCTAATTAAATGTTTCAGGCCAGAGGACGCGGAGATACAAATTACCGGCCACACACTTGGCACCTTCGAAACCGAAGTGTGCCTGGAGCAACGGCTGCAGAGCTCCTTTCTTACATCGTATAAACCGGGTCTGGCACTACTTCTACTATGGTTGCTGCAGCATCTTTAGCACGCCCTTGTGAACTGGAAGGGAATAGTGGTGACGTAAAATGGTGGCCGGGTGTTTTTTGTCGTCGAAAGAATGTTGGACTCGTGCTGCACGAGTAGAAGGAAAGTCTTGCATACATCTAGGCATAAACTAACTATAGCGGTTGTAAATATTGTTCACATAACGGTAATGTGATGGTTATATTCTCCATATCACAAAATTTGGAGGATTGTTTGAAGTATCTCGATCAGGTTTTTCGTCCAGTTTCCCTGATCCTTGAGAAAATGCTGAGATGGTCTCTTGTTTTGCTTCTGGACATAAATGCAACTTCATTATTTGTGTTGTGACGTATTGGGCAAGAAGAACACAGACGACTGATTCTGTATAGTATTTACAATATATTTACAATAATAAAATAAAAGATTATGTTACAAAATTGAATCCCTTTGGCAACCTTTCGATTCTATTAGCCGCGAAACCCCGCGACCGTCCCTAGGCCTAGCCCAGTACCTCTGCTCGAGAGCATGAGAAAGCTACGCGAAGTGCGAGCTGTCGGACATAGTCCCCGTAACTTGAGAAGTTACATGGCCTGACGCCAAAATGTGCAAGGTAGCACTGGAGATACCCCCCGTCTTTCGACTCACTAGCGCATCCTGCGAGCGCATGTCGGCGCCGCAATAAATATCCCACGGCTCGTCCCCCACTCTACCAGCGGCGGGCGTCATACGGCTCGCTAGCCAGCCCTCTCCAGGGAGCAACCGTCATTACCTAGACTCGCGCCCGCGCGCGCCCTGTTGTCCAAGTTATTTTGGGGCCGGGATTTTCCTGCCCGGCGCGCGCCGGCGAGGCGCCGCCGCGTTACACCCCCATCCCCCATCCGGCTTAAGACTGGGCTTTCCAAGCGAAACGGCACGCCGGAGCGTGCACTACCTCGCGACGCTACAGTGTACGTCTTCTGAATTTCATTGGGAAATATAGTTATTCAAATTATCGTTTTTCTTATTATCGCGGCAAAAAGTATTATTCTTTCATAAAGAAATTAGGGTTCAGGGCAGGAATCTATAGCTAATTTACCTTTGAAAATATATTCTATTATATAGGAGCGAATATTTTGTCAACAAGACTCGAAAAACCCCTCTTTTCTGTATTCAAAATTCGACTAGAATATGGTTTAGGATACAGATCACAGAATTATGAAAACGTGCCCAAAATTTACTTCTCCCCATAGCTCGTCACACAGTTTTTAACTGTTTTTGACGTAAATAAATAAAAAAATAAAAATAAAATAAAGTAATTTACAGGTTATATAGGATTGGAGACAAACTACTTTGTTGATACTTTTATTTCTTGGCACTTTTTAGGTTTTGGGTGATATGTGCAGGCTACAAAACAATTCGCAATAATCGTTCAGGATTGCGCGTTAACAATAACAATTGAATTAAATGATAAAAATCGGAGCATAAACCAGTCGGTTTCTGTTTGCTTAACTCACCTCCCCCCCGACATGCAAAGTGCCCGTTTATTAGTCTCGGAAACACTAAATTTTCTTTTTCTATTTAACAGGAACATCTGAAAAACTTTATATTAAAAGTGCGTGGACTGTAAATTTTCCTGGTCAACTAATGAGTCAGGACTTCTGATCTCCCTCCCCCCGCCCGCGAAGTGCGAGCTGTTGATTCTCCATTGCCGCCTACAGAGAACGAATATTTTGGGCTGGTCAAACGCCCGCGCACTCACGCACGAGCTACTTGCCCACCTGGGGAACTCGGCGTTCCTACAGGCAAGGGCAACTTACCCTTGTACTGTTCCCCTCCAAATCCAGAAAGAGGTGTACTTCGCGAAGGTGACGTGGCGCAAGACTGCGAATCGTGGTGAAGATGATTGTCGTGACGAAGATGCTTGTCAGATTTTTTCTACCAAATAACAGAAAATTGCATTATATTTGTATTCTTCCCTACTTACTAAAATTTCAGGTTCAATTTCTTAATACATTCTCCCCTACATAAACATCTTTGATAAGTGAGAAATGTTAGAGTGGCGGGCTCTTTATTTTTGTGTAGTGTTAATAAATCATTCAGTTATTTATTGTATTTAGCAATAATGTGAAATAAATTAATAAGTCTCTAAGTTAATAGTTCTCTACAGACTATTTGTCTGTAAAACTTCGTAAGCTGAACGTATAAAATTTGTACTATCACTCTTGAGAAAAGATGATCATAAAAACAAGCTACTTTTGATTCAACTTTTTTAAA
The DNA here is from genome assembly GCA_031308135.1 of Acheta domesticus. Taxonomy (NCBI): domain Eukaryota; kingdom Metazoa; phylum Arthropoda; class Insecta; order Orthoptera; family Gryllidae; genus Acheta; species Acheta domesticus. The sequence goes on from JAHLJT010003656.1 coordinate 50,008,162, forward strand.
TTGTATTTTCTCAGTTGAGAATTTGAAATTGGACTAGTGTATTTCATTTTAGTGGATCATTCCTTTGCTTTAAAAAGATGGGGAATTAATAAAGCTAAATTGATACAAAAGCTGTCCAGTAACTTTCCAAAAAACTGTCTGGACCTGGTGTGCAGTGACGTACCGCCCCTCGGTAGCAATTTGTACAAACTTTATTTTCAAATCTCATGTCAATATTTCTGGACGCAGTGCCCGCAAGCTCTAGTAATCTTCTTACCTTGCCCGAGATCTTGACATGCTTAGTGTAAATTGTCGCGGAGGTAAGCACAGAGAGTCTTGCACTCGTTTTGTTGAGCTCTCTTTCTGCTTGTACTGGTAGAAGTAGAGAGAGCTGAGGGTCGTATACTATTTTGTTAGCAATTCACAAAAGTCAAATCGGCAGTTCGTTTACCATCGCAAATAAGTTTTCTATTACTTGGGAAAGAAGCCTAGTTTTTGAAAGGTTACTAATCTTGCGCCTTTTAAAATTATTATTTTTAATTATATTTATCTTTTATAAGTAAAAATGTATATTGGAAAGGGATTACGGAATTCTAGATTATGAAATTAGGAAATATTACGATGATGGAACTCGAGAAAACGTGCGTAGAAAATCTCGTACATACGTCAGTTTTTACTCCAAATGAAGTCAAATAAAGAGGACACTGCTGCTGAACCGGCGTCACGTTGCGGTCCTCGTTAAACGTATTTTTTCTCGTACAGGTATTTCAACATTTGGGTTTCTTCTGTACGTTCCAGGTTGTGACCTCGAAGAGAATTAAGTTGTGTCCGATGTTAGTTTACCTAGTTTTTCAAGGTTCTGTTCTTTCGTATGTAAACGAACTCCAGCGATGCACATTTAAATACCTCCTTTGTGACTATAGGGGACAGTATTTGGGAAAGATTAATTTTATCAATTTCAATATTAAGGATTTCCTAATACCTTTGGAAGGTGTTGTTAAAGAAAATAGTGTTATAGAGTGAGTAGTGTTATAAAGGGAGTAGTGTTAAAAGGAAATGTAATTAAAAATAAACGTCATAAATGAAGTGTGGAAGACTTTAAAAATTTCAACGTAATGAAATTAAAGAATCAAGGTAATTAGTGTTATTCTAAAATTAATAGTTGGCGCAATTCAAAATGCATTTCTTGGACCTTAATATTTTTGTTTAAGAGGAGCAATTGCTGCAGTAGCTTGAAATCAGGAAGACCATTCTCTGTAATATAGCGTAGTAACAAAAATAACATTTCTAACTAATAAGAAATTATTTAAACATTGTATAAAAGTACATTGCATATTTCAAGATGCCAACTAATTTGATTAATTTTAAGAATGTTTTGAGTAAATAACTTAATTTTTACCTTTTAAGTGATAATTGCAGTTTGCAATTGCAAAGTTTCAGCGTTAAGAAATTTGCAACTACACTAATTTTATTTACTTTTTGCATTAATTTAAGATTTGTATAAATTTGATTCAATAGACTTTAAGTGAAGTGGTGCTGTAGAAAGTTTGTGAACTTACTAAAAACTACATGAAAATGTATTTAGTATAATAAGTGTAGTAAAAAAGTGTTGAAAATTTGGAAAGGTTTACAATTTTTTGGGTAAAACTTTTTGTTGCACTGAAGTCTGTATGAGACAATTTGTAAATTATTTCTTTGTATAATTGGGAGCAAATGCCGCATTATAAATTGCTCTCTACTGTAGAATTATGTTCCCAATTTCATCATCAAAAATAAAATATGTTAATTTAACTGTCTTGTTAATTCTTTGCAAACATTAACATCATTACAGAATTTGAAACCATTGTATTGAAAACTACTGCATTGAACTGTCTTGTTGAAACTAATGTATTGAACTTTCATTGTAAATGAGATAAACTGAATTTCAATGAAGTTTAACAATACTTTCTTGCACCCCTCCCCGAAAACTGACTAAACCTAAAATATAATGAAACTATAAATATACTAAAGAAAAGATAATGACGGGTAACATCGCCATGGGTGAAACAATACCAGAACTTCAAAAAAGTTTAGTACAGTCTGTGTCGTGAATGTATTTGCTGGCTGAGTGTCCATAGTTAGCTATGCCCCTTAGAAACATTATATACAATCGGTTGCTGCATTGGGTTATTTGTAACCTAAAATGTTTGTAAATATGTATGGTGTATTGTGATGCAGCCAAATCTCATCGAAACTTCGTTAATTTTGGATTGATGGAGTTGAAATAAACGAGATAGATAAGTAAATATATCATGTTCTAGACTTGCTGCGTTCTTACTTAACAATTATTCATTATAAACAAGGCAAAATGCATTAATAGCATATACTACTTTCAGGGTAACATTGCTACACTGCCCATCTTTCTCCTACATTTATATCCTTTGAGAAGAAATTGAATCCTTGAGAAAATTTGTATCCTTTGAGATACTTTGAAACGATTGACATTTGTGAGTTTATGCATCATTTCTAAAGCACATGCCTTATAAATTGTAATAATCAAGTATTACATTTGATACAAAATTATTTTTGTCATACTTTCACTGGAACTATGCCACGTAGACAAATAAAAAATCTAATATCTAAAGTTTACAAACCTATGATGAAGTTAAATTGCACTAAGCAATGGGAAAAGTAAATAGTGGAACATTAAGTAGGAAAAAGCTACTGAACTGTATGGAATTAGCAGATCGACTATAAATTACATGAGTTACGTCAATGTACGATATTGTTGTTGAACTTCCTAGACTAAATATAAAAAGCAGGAAGCATTTTCCCCTCTCGCACTATATCACAATGTAAAATAGTTAATAGAACGTATTTTAGACTAGGTTACCAAAGCAGTATTTATCCCTGTTCAGAGTATTTAAACTGTCAAAAAGCAAAGACTAACAATGTTCTGATGCATATTTGTGTTTCTGTTTCCTATCCAACTCTCTCACATTTAAACGTTGCCAGAGGCTTGGAAATAAATAGAGGTGGCAATGTTTGACCCCTGCGGAGTAACATTGCCACTTTGCTTACTTTTAAAAAGTAATAAAATCTTCCAAATTATGGAAGCTGTGACTTCAATATTTTGAAGAAACATTGTACTTTTACCCAGGATTAAAATGTCAAAATAACTATTGTGAAGATTGATGCAGCAAAGTAGAACTTTAAAAGAAAGAAAGATGTAGCAATGTTACCCTCAGTTGCACACATCATATATATATATATATATATATATATATATATATATATATATATATATGTTTACAAAATAAAAAAGCTAATCGTTATACCATTGAATCCGCAAATGCATAGAAGTTACGCATGTCGTTTTCTCCTTATTGGTAGGCAACTAATTGGAATTAAAGAGGGATTTGACAGAAGAACAAAATCTTTAAACTGTCTGAATAGCTCAGAGTCAGCATTGCCGATGACTCTGCAGCGACTGACTGAGAGGTCGTAGGTTCGAATCGATATGGTGGGAGAATTTTCGACACTAGAATAGCTAGGTCGAATTCAGCAGTTGTCTGGAGAATTCTAGCGACCGGCTGCTCTGATTTTCCGTGTTTTCTCCGAACATACCAGCTGATGCCAGAGCAGTGTCCCATCAAACGGGCCAGACAGCGAGTGATCTTTCCTATCCCTTCTTTTGCCTATTCCTCTCCCTTTATATTCACACACTACCACACAAGTCGGGTGACTAGTCGTCTTGTCCCTTTTGGGACGTTTCCTCTCTGGGGGAAGATATCTGGAGGGGAAATTCCCTGCAATCCGACGTGTAAGTGGGTGCCTATCACCATTTCCCGGGATAAAACATTCAATTCACTAGCGAGGCTAATGACCATCGCAGTTTCTTGGCTCGTGAACTAAGTCAAACGAAATCTTTGCAAGAGAACGTATTGATTTCACCCCTGTCGCTTGAAGCGTGGAAAGAAAGAAAATCTATTAAGGTACTACACTAAAATAAATCATGAAAGGAAACTGCTAAACGCTCTCTTCTTTTACGTCAAAAACTGTTCGAAACTGCGTGACTTGCTACAGGGAGAAATGAATTCTATAATCTTGACATCAAGATATAGTAGTTGAATTTTGAATACAGAAAGAAGTGACCGGTTTTTGCAAGGATTGTCAACAAAATATTCGCTCTGTAATAAAATCTATTTTCAAGGGTAAATTGGTTGTAGATTTTGGCAGCTGTGCATTGGGGTAATAGGGGTGGGCAGAGCAGAAAGGGTCCGATTAAGGCCGCTGACAAAACAGTAGGACGGGTGGTGGGTACAATATTCGACGGGGGAGCAAAGAGTTATGCTCATGGAGCGGTGGAATAGATGTGAAAATAGGTGGAACTCGGCCGACCGGGAAAGGGCGGGCGGGCGGACAGGCGGGCGGACAGGCGGACGGGCAGGCGGACGGGCAGGCGGACGGGCAGGTGGGCGGACAGGCGGACGGGCAGGCGGACGGGCAGGCGGACGGGCAGGCGGACGGGCAGGCGGACGGGCAGGCGGACGGGCAGGCGGACGGGCAGGCGGACGGGCAGGCGGACGGGCAGGCGGACGGGCAGGCGGACGGGCAGGCGGACGGGCAGGCGGACGGTCGGGCGGTCGGCCGATCGGGCGGGCAGCGGGGCGAGCAGGTGGGCGGGCAAGGGAGCGAACGGGCAGGAGTGCGTGAGGGCGGTGGAGTGAGCGGGAGGGCGGCGGGGGCGGTCCGACCAAGCTCAGGCAGAGTTGTGGGGAGCGCATTGGGTAGCAATTTGCAGCGCGCCTGCAATTACCGCCCCGCCCGCGTGGGGAAGGATCGGCGCCCGCGTCTAATTGCGTATTTCGCCGGCAGAGCGAGTCCGCGGCCGCACCGCACCCCGCGCTCGGTCGGTCGGATTCGCTTCCTTTGGGGCGTCTGCAACGACCCGGCGCACGCGATCGACGCTAAAAGCGGCTCTGGACCAAGGAGCTTCGCCAAATCCTGCGAACGACTGCTGGAGCTGTACGCCAAGAACGTCTTGGTTTTCTTAATTTCTTATCAGAAACGCTTATCAGGTTTTACACGACCTGAAACACTTTCAAATGAACTAAAAGTAATGCATGTTTTTAAATTAAAAAATTTGTAGAAATTATATAATAAGAGCCTAAACAGATTGAATTTTTATTTTTACATCATAAAATTATATTTATCGTTTTAATAAAGCCACATTCATTGCCAAATTACGGACACCAGATTCGTATTTTAAACGTTAAGGATAAATTGAGTAAAATGAAACCTCTTCAATGTCCCACAAACTAAGCTTCTGATCATTATTTAGTTGAACACTACCATCGTACTCTGAACTTATTAACGATTGATTTGGTTTGTGAAATTTGGTACCTCCTTGATTGCACTCCCCTTAGTGTTAACAACCGTTTTTAAAACTCATTGCTGAAATGCAATAAAGGTTAATTCGGCCACTGTGAAGGATTTCTATTTAGAACTGAATTTGCAAATAGGAAATGAAAATATCTAAATAACATGTCAAATTGCTGGCAGCACATACTGAAAGCACATACTTTCTCGCATTAATTAGAAGTAATGCCAGAAACCCGTACCTTATTTAAGCGACGGGAAAGTTATGTTTGCCGGGCATGTCGATCCGAATATGCGTTCGAATTTCGATGTGGAGAAAATGAAGCAGATTGGAAACATTCTGCACATTATGCGTTAGTATAATGTTGCATAGCTGTAATTAATGTATTTGTTGTAGCACCAGTGATTTCGTTACCGGGGCAACAAAATAGGAGATTTCCTGTCGAAAAATCACCAAATTTCTGCCGCAGAATTACGATACTTTCTCTTTAGTACGACGAAAGTGCGCAGTATGGCAATAAAGTAAAAATAACCAAATAATCAGAAAGAATGCTAAAAAATAACCAAAAATCTTTTCTAAATTATAGAAAAGACAATTAAGTTGTTCTTAGATGTTTTATATTGTCTCTATGGCCGTTTATTTCATTCAGATACTCATACAACTCTGATCTTCGAAAATCTCTTCTGAGCATACCAGGAGAGGTGGCATCTACTGATGTCAGTATAGTGCCTCTCCCCGAGAGAATCTCAGCGGAGGATCTCACTATTTAGCAGATCACTGACACCTCCCGGAGAAAACATACACTACATATATGGGACTAATGACCTTCGCATTTGACCCACCTGGAATAATCAATCAATAAAATATTCTGTTCTTATTTACAAGCTGCTTCTGCCACTGAGTTTTGTTTCTTCTACCGAAAAATTAGCACATTTTTGAGATAACTAAGAAAACGAAACCTTTTGTCTGTTCAAACCCTTGTATTCTTTGTATTTGCAATTTACCTACATATCATTTTTCTGCTGTCTTTATTAAGCCAGTACTGTGGGGTCTTTTATTAAAATGTCGATGAGTGTTTAACACATTCAGGTCGGCACCCGTATAATCTACGGGCGCCCGTAGATTACGACGCCCGTAGAATCTACGGGCGTGCAATTCATACTGCATATCTGATTATATCATGACATTTTCCGTTCGATCACTATTCATAGATGTCGCTACATCAATACAGTACCTAAAACACCGCTTGATTTCGTTTCCTGCCATTTAGGTGGTATTAATTAGCTTTGGAATACACGGATGTGTATGCCATCTGCAATGACACCTAAGAAGCGCTCTTCGAAATTACCTCACCAAAGCCAATTATTGTGAACAAAAAGTAATATTTTCTTTATTATTGCAATATATACTAACGTAATGTTATGTGTAATGTTCTAATATTAATAGACTTTATAAAGATTGAATAAAAACATGCATGTTAAATTTTTCTTGGAACTCAATTTCGTGTGTTATTTACTATATTTAAAAAAATATTTTAAACTGATAATGTAAACATAAACATTAGAACTTCATATATAAGTAAAAGATTATTTCTTTAAAAGAAAAAAGAATCATTCTTCTATGTTTACTGGTTTAGAAGACATGAGCCTTCAATACACCCCAAAACCTTATGACTTGCGGTGGAAAATAGTTGTGCTGAGGCTACGACCTGAATATGTTGAGGATCTGTGACGAGCAGTAAGCGGCTTGTGAGCAGGTCTTCTCGGAGCCTCCCCGGCTGCCTCCGTTGTCAGCGCCTGGGCCAGTCACTTCCCGAGTCCAGCCGCCACCATTGCCTCGCGCGCGGCCCAGTGGAACTTTCCACTCCGCCAATGCCCCACCGCTCTCACGCCCCTCTTGAAGATGTGCACTTCCGCCCGTTGTAGTGTCTTCGAGTGGGCGAGCTGTGAGGCCTCCCGGCCTCCTGCACTGGTCTCAGACCACGCTCGCCAGATTTCACAGGGGGCATTGCATTGCGATACCGTGCGCTTTCATTTTGGCACATATGTGCGCTTTCTTCTTATGAGTATTTGCACGTCTGTGCTTAATGCATGGAGGTACTATTCCCGATGATGCTGATATGGCGCGACACGGCATGAACAGGCAGACAGGTAGAAAGATAGACCGGTGGTCAGGAAGAGAACAGACTGGCTTAGCGATCAAGACTATACGGGCCAGAGGTATTTTTTTATTATAATAATTGAGGCATTTTGTTTCCATTCCTTCCAGTTATAAGTATTTATTTTATGCAAGCGGTCTTTATTAATGGGTTTTAGCACAGCAAGACACAATTCGCCTACACAATTGAACATTTTGACTGATGTTACATCCATGCGAGATCCGGCACCGACCTACCGTCGACTAGTGGGGTTTTCCTCAACCAGGGAACTCCCACCAGCAGGGCACCGCCCCTGCCGGAACAAGCTCTAAGCCCCCGACCAGTCTCCCGACATGTGTGGTAGTGTAGTGCATGATAGTGTAAGTGTATGTATGTGAGGGGTGAGCATAGAACAAGGAAGAGTCAGAAAGTCTCGCGCATGGCCCGTGGCACGTTTTTTACGATACTGCTCCGACATTCGTCTGGTGTTGATCAGAGTAACCACGCAAAACTACCTATCAGATCAGCCGGCCGCTAGAATTCTCCTCTACACATCGACTGAATTCGACCTAGCTGACAGGCAAGTGTCGTTAATCCTGCCACCGTCTGGACTCGAACCTTGAGACGCAGAGAGACTGCAGTGACATCAGTTGATGCCCTGATAAATTTCTTCCGGTCGCAGAGAGGAGCCCCATTTCAATAACAGTCGTTTTGGAATAATTGTCATTATTTGAAGCCATTTATCAAAAAATGACATTTGAGCGTTTCTGAAAATGCGGAATTACGAGCTAGTTATAACAAAATATGGTTGAGTTCTCGAAAAACTTTGCTGGATATTATTTAAAGCACACGTACTCGTAGATATTGTAATGTGGACAAATCGCCGCAAAAGTAAATATTAACCACGTGGAACTCCAGTCAAAAAATTACATTTTTGTAATTTTTGAAAAAAAGATCGACTTGCTTTGAGTAGATCCTCTACATGATCGACTTGCTTGAGTGGATCCCCTACTTGATCGAATTGCTTGAGTGGACCCCTAGTTAATCGACTTCCTTAAGTGGACCCCCTACTTTTCCACTTGCTTGAGTGGATCCCTTACTTGATCAACTTTCTTCAGTGGATCCCGAGTTAATCGACTTGATTGAGTGGAACCCCTACTTAATCGACTTGTTTGAGTAGGTTCCTACTGAATAAACGTGCTTGAGTAGATCCGTACTTGATCGACTTGCTTGAGTGGACCCCTACAAAATATTTTTGCTTAAGTTGATTTGTTTGTGTGGATTGAATCGATTTGCCCTACTTGATCGACGTGCTTGAGTGAATCCCCTACTTAATCGATTTGCTTGAGAGGGTCCAGTGTCCACCGGCGTTCTTTTCTTTAAATTTCTTGTAAGAATAAAGTCTAATACACTTATTAAAGTGGCATATGTCCCATTTTCATTCTTAGCTCTGAATTTTCGGAGATTGCAAAAGTTTGAACATTTTCCATCGTCTTTGTTGCGGCTGTAAACACCCGGTTCGAAAGCGCGCCAACCAGGCAGCGCACGGCAGCGAGCGAGACAACTAGGAAAGGCAGAGGACCATGGAAGATGCTGGCAAACGGGCAGCAAGCGAACGCTCGGCGAGCCTGCACCCCACGAGCTAGTCTGCGGCGCCGAGAACGTTATAAGCCGGCGCCGCCACCGCGAGAGAGTCCAGAGATTGTTGAAGTGCCCGAGTAAGAATTGTAATATTGTGATAATGTGTACGACCCGGCTTAGGATTTTGGTATTTTGGTGGACTGTGCAAGTGTTTGGGTCATCTAGCGGCATAATCGGTAACTTGGCTTGTTTAATGGTACATTCTCTTGGGTTACCGGATCAATACATTTGTTGTATAGAAACTGTGTGCGTGTGAAATAAAAACCTTTTTCACAGAGTCTGCTTGTTTTTTTAACATAACAGTATTCCTACAACTAGAAAATTAATGATAGAGATTTTCCTTCAAATGAAATTTGCTCTCCTTGATGATTGATTACATTAAGGTCATTTACATATATGCGAACATTTTAGTAGTTTCCATGCAATGTTGTGGGCTGTACTTGCTATTTTTAAAATACCGAAACCGACGCCGAAAAATTGAGAAAAAGTAAAAAAATATGTTTTGGGGGGGTAGGTATCAGCTGGGAACAGTATGCGGCAACTCCGAATAGCTAGCCTACAGCAAAGAAAATAGAAAACTAATACCAGAAAGTCTCTGCCGTTCCGTAGCACCACTAGTTTTTTTATTTTTTCTATCATATACATAAAGAAAAATTAAAAATTCATCTCCTGCCAACTTGTGACCTTGAAGGGTCTTACTATTTTAAGCGCAGTATAACCCGAGAAAGTTTTCGCACTGTTACGCTAGTTGATATAATTTCCCCTATTATTAAAAGAAATATTTAATATATTCTGTACTTTGCTGGTAGATGCTGTGTTTAAAAAAAACTTTGATGAATATATTTTATATATTCAGGTACGCCAAGAACACTAATCTGTTCCCAAGGCCTTAGAATGTGTTTCTCTGTAAACAGAGCATTGTAGCGTGAAGCCTCTCTGAGCCACGTGACCTGGACGATGACATTGGGTGTGAAGCACCTTTGATTCACACGGCTCACTGATACAGTGCAAGTGTGAATCTCGTATGATGCACATGGGGGTCAACGTGTTAACCCCATTATAGTACATTTCTCTCTTCTTTCCGCAAAATTCTATAGCAAAATCTCTCGAAAACGGTTTGCTAGTCACTTCAGTATCGGAAAACAAAATCCTCATCGGAAACGTTGAAAAGAAAACTGAGCAGTGAATTCTTTGACCTACCTTAAGCTGACTGGACACGATTAGTCTTTTGTAAAATGTAATTTGCTCTTGTATTATAAGAACTACAATGATAATCATGTAGGCCTACTTCTGGTAAACCAATCAATGTATCATTGGTATACGGCTGTTGATGGCCACAAGGCAAGCAATAATAAATAAATAAGTGAAAAATGGTCTTCATGGTCATCGTAACGGAATATCATTTGACATAATACAATAAATATCTTTTCTAAATTCTACAAGGTTCCCCCACATACTATTGGTGCCATCGATTTGAGAGAATAACTCTGAATATATTACAAAATCCTATGAACATTGTCACTGACAATAGGTTTCAGCTTTTATACTCTCTTCTTCCATCAACATTTTCAAAACATATAAGGCATTGTCATGTATTCTGATTTAGCTATGAAGCAATAAGCGGCAGAAATGGAAAATACAATACAAAACCTTATTTATCATTTACAAGCTTATATTCTTACCATTTACATCATCAGTTCTACGGATCGTTCCGGCAGTCGTAATACCAAATTGCACATCTCATCCTCGAAAAGACCTACTTTTGTACCATCTAACTCCAGTAAAATCCTCAAACCTTAAAAGGCATCATCACGAATTCTGCTTCAGCTGGGCGCCCTCTTTCAAGAATTCTCTCTGGAAATTGAGTTGCGTGTTATATACTCCAGCATTCTCCCCGTTCCTGCTAATACCTCTGTCTGCTGCCACCCCGGCCGGGGTGGCTTTAACTTTTGTTTCGGAGCCGCGCGGCGGGGAGGGGGAGGCAAGGGAGAGAGGGGGAGGGCGGAGAGGGGGGCGGGTGCCGTTTGATGTTCGCTCAACGCAGCTTCATCGGTGAAGGGGGCGGTAATGCGAGTTTTTTATGGATGTCCCGGGCGACAGCTTAACGACGTGCGGTTAATAATGCACAGTTCCCCCCTTCACCCTCCGTTCGCTCGGTCGTTATAGACGAAGCGCTGCGGGATGGATTATCGAACGCACGATAAATACATTGGAGTGCGCCTTCTTCCTAGTGGATTTTTTGGCCATACGCACTCGGAAGTAGACGATAACATAGCAAGTTCCTCGGCTGACATTTACTTACGGGGAATCTACCTGGCATTGGCACTTCATTTGATGAAATCTTTTGCCGAGCTAACAATTGTAAGTTTTCAGAAGTCGTTTTATCACGTGTTCGTTAGAGATCATAACACCCATATAATGAGAATCAATTGAGTCTGCTTAATGAATATTGTGGGAACCGAAACGAGATATTTACAGTGGTGTCGTCAACGAAGACTCATGCTTTACTATGTGCAATATCAATTATGCATTGGACAGCTTCAGGGATGTTTTATGTTAATCACGTAGGTTAAATGCCGGAATCACGTAGGGAACTTTGCCATGTGTAGCGTAGACTTACGAGTGACATACAGGAGACATACATGAAAAGCAGAGTTGAGGTAAAAACCTGCAACAGTTTTGTGAATATTTGGAATATGATTCGTATCTTCAAGTATTACGGAAAGATCTCTTCCCTTCCCCGGGCGCGCGATCGCTGGTGGAGCGCTGCGTGATCTTGTGTGGCGGACTGTTTCATAGAAAATATCCGTTAAACATTAGTCGCAAAAAAATCAAAATTATTCAAAAAGTGCTTATCTAACATATGAAAATATGTATATTATTGGATTGGTATTTTTATGCTCATCATGATAGACTGAAAAAATATGTACAGTTCAATTTGAAAAAACAAAGTTACCTCAAATATTTCGTAAAATACACGCGATTAAATAGAAACAAATACACGTACCATTTGGCTCTATACTTTCATGAACGTCCGTGGGAACTACAGCCGGACAAAAACGCCCTCAGTTCCGTTTGTTCTCGGCGGCGATACCAGGCGCGCCGATACTACTGTGTCCGAGAATACCAGTTCCGGAACTACCATTATCGAGAACGAACGATACTGAAACTTTCCCTGTTATTGGTGTGCGCCGCCCGCGTCGAATAAATGTTGGAGGCTTCACCGGAGCTCTCGCCACCGTTTAGTATAGCTCAAACATGAGGCAGTAGTAGCGGTATGTCTTGTTGAATAAGGCAAAATATTTTTGCGATTTGCGAGATTTGTGCGTTGAGCAATTCACAAGCAATCTAGCGGCACCTGCAATTTTTGTAGATAGCCTTCGTCTTTTGATATATGTATAATAAAAATATTGAAAATATAACAATTATGACGAACATTTATTTCGCCTTTTCACGTATTTTAAGAAATATTTAACTTTCTAAGCTTTTTTTCTTGAAATGCATTTCTATTTTCTTCAAGTTTGGTTAAAAAAATACGTTTAAATCATTTCCACTTAAACCAATTCCAGCCGTTTGACATCCAACCTCTGTGACTTCTGTATCTTTAGATACCACAAGCTCGCTTTCCTATTAATTATTTGCACAAAGAAAAAGTCACCTATGAGTCATGGGGGGGGGGAGCGCTGGCCTCAGATTCCCATTTCAAACACCACTGGCGTCTCAGGGGATAAGTCAATTACCCCGGCTTCCGGCGATATCTCACCGTCCTACATGTTCTTCCTGGAAGGTAAAGGAAATGGATGAAAGGTTCTGTTAATTGAAAGCTGAATTATGCGTTAGATCTCTTTCGTAGGCCAGTGATAGAATTAAAGTCAATTAAAATATTTATTTTTATCATTTGCAGGCTTATCATAAATTAAAGCGTTTTCCTATGGCGCAAAAATTTTATAAATGTATTAATTTTCCCTCATTTTATGTGGTGTATAAATGTAGTATATTATAATTAATTATGTATTTCGAATTTTTGAGAACTCTACCCGTGTGTGGCGATAGGACAAGGAGTTGAATAGTCTGATTTGCAGTGGACACCGTTGTTTGGCCGCCAGTTGTTTCACCCAACTCAGAGGCCATGGTGGCGTACATCAATTGTTACACAATAAATTGTGCCCAGTGACGACAGGACGTTTTCACGCAGGGAAGAACAGTGCCCATTTAAATTTTGATTCGCATATGCGTTTTTATTATGTAATGATGAAATTAATATAAAATGTTATTTGTTTTAATAAATATGCCTTACATTCGAATGCGTAAGAAACGTAAATTACCTGACAATAGGTATAAAACGAATTATTTTTCCCTTAATAAATATTTTTGTGCTTTCATATATAATTCTGGAATGTAAACTTTTATCATTACTTTCTTTGCTTACTTGAAAATAAACTGCAGGTTCATTTACGTTATTAGAGATTCCAATTAATAATATTTATTTACATATTGTGTAATAATTCACAATGCAAAAATAATTGATGAAAATTATTTTAGTTTTTATTTTTATTCTGTTTTATTGATATTGCTAAAAAGTTGATTTTAAATTACTTTTTGCACATTTTTTTGCTTTTAAATATTTCAAAAATTGTATTATTTTCTCTCTAAAGTTATTTGCAATTAATCGAGTGATTGCTACTTTTCAACCAATTAATAAATAAATTTAAATTTTATTTTATTGCGATTATAATTAATCAATGACAATTAAATAAAAGTTCTGCCAACACAATACGACCTTAAATCCCGCAGTTGCGTCGAGCTGCCGAGCCACCGAGCCTGCGCCGAGCGCCCGGCGGCGGGCGCTTCTACCGAGACTGCGGATACCGGCCGAAACTGAACAGCCGAGAATGGAGCGGTTCCGATAGTTTCGATTCTCGAGTGAGACCTACGTGTAGTTTTCAACAGGCAGATAACGTGCGCGCGACCTTCGAGGTTCCGAGACTGAGAAAGCAAAGCCGGCGAGAACGATCGATAATAGAATGCGTTTTGCCCGGCTCCAGTGGAAACTGTATTTCAATAACTTTAAACGTTCTTAAGTCACATGACTCATCCTGTATAGTAAGTGTTTCACAAAAAAGTACTTTACAAGCATACACTATGTGATCAACAGTATCCAGTGATGTTATGGAGTAGTCCCCTTTTCAGTGGAGGTGCCTTGCACCCCATGTTGTTTTGCGTGGCACTATCACGTCACAAGTCTGATGTTTTCAACACCATCTTACTTCCCACTGCTGAAGAGCAATTCGGGGATGGCGATTGCATTTTAATACGATCGAGCATCTGTTCATACTGTACGACCTGTGGTAGAGTTGTTACCAGACAGTAACATCCCTATCATGGACTGATCTGCACAGAGTCCTGATTTGAATCCTATCGAACACTTTTGGGATATTTTGGAACGCCTACTTCGTTAAAAACTCTGATATATCAAACATTTCTTAACCCCTTGCACTCGTATAGCATGTATGACATGCAACACGAGAATGCACTCTGTGGTCGGAGGTTTCTGAGCACTGCGAAGTCGTTCGTTCTTTCACCCCCTAACCTACAGTAACCATCACCTCTACAGTAACCATAACGTTAATCCCAGTAGTGGTCGCTAATGACCTAGAGTCGATACGACCTTAAATAACAAAAAAACATTTCGCGTACCTTGTTAACTATTTCCGTTGATTTTTCTTTAGCCACACCAAAGACCAGCATTGAGCAATGAGACGTTGACTCCCCCTCCCTCTCGCCTTCCCTCTCACCCTCCCTCTCGCTCTCCCTCTCCCTCGCCCTCCTCCCTTGCAGTTCCTCTAGTCATCTCTCTCGCTGCCTAGTCCTTCCATCCTCCCACTTGCTCGCTTTCTCGCTTAACCTCTCGCTCACTCTGCGGCTACTCTCACCCACCAGTTCAATTGCCAAATCCAAACTGTTCCCATCGGCTCTCTGGAACCCTCAGATCTGCACCTGCAGTAGCCCCGGTCTCTCTCCTACTCTCTCATCCACCTTCTAGCCCTTTGCGGTCCTTTCACTTTTCCGTCTTCTTCGTCTGGCGGTCCGATGTCCCGCGCCACGGGACTTTCCTTCTTCCTGGTTCTGGTCCTTTGTCCCTTGCGGCGGGACCTATATTTAACTCTATTATTTCACTCGGGTAAATGGCACCGGTTTTCTGTACAACTAATTATCTTCAGAAGAGATTAGGCAGTATTATCCTTCATTGTAGCCAGACTTTGCCCATTTTATGTAGTTTAAAATCAATTTGCTTACGAGGTTGCAGTTGAACTTATGATGACATCGAGAAGTAAGTGTTCGAGATTGTCGAAGCTTGAATTGTGTGAATTGGTAAAAAATTCTGAGAGTTAACAATCTTCAGGAAAGTAAGAATTTGAAAACATTTTCTCGAGATATTCCGAGGAGTGTGAAGAAAATGACAGTAATGATAACTCGGACTTCGTTCATACAATGCAATATACAGGCGTTATTGGTAATGAGGTGAAGCTCTCCGCACCAAACATTAAGTTACAAAATTATGTATTATGAATTAGGCAAATAAATTAAAATGTTTTGTTTGTAATAATACGAAAAATAATTAGAAACTCGAGTACAGTTTCTTACGCCGCGGCACGCCGGACCGGTGCAACCAGCTACCTGGGGATTTAAAGGGTCTGCAACGAGGAAAACGCTGTGTCCCGCCACACGGGACAGAGGACCGCAAAGGGCTAGACCCCCTCTCACGGCTCTCATGCCGACCCTGTCGCACTCATTCACTTTTTCAGACGCTCTGTAAAAATCTTTTCATCCTCCTGTGTCGTTGGCTCTACTACCCGCGGTGGGGCACCCCACACTCGTTCTTACGGCTTCCCGGACTCCCATCCTTCCACCGCGAGCCAGTACTGTTGGGAGGGGATTTCGAGCCTGTTATGATTCGTATTTTCTGGCCTTTCTCCGATCGATAACAGTCTAATGGTAGTACCCAAACAAGCAAGATTTGGACCATGCGCGGATTTTCTTTCATCTTCATTATCTTATCTCACGCCCTTTCTTAATAGTATATTATGAAACGATGATGTAATGATGGGCATTAATACACGAGAGTGATATTACGACACGAACGAGGAACGAGCGAGTATCTTAAGCTTCACACGAGAGTATTAATACTCTACGATTAATATTCCACGAAGAAAATGACTAAAAATAAATGTAATTAAAACTGGAAAGCACAATATTATATCACACGTAATTGTAATGTACACAATCGAACGAAACATTTATTAGAACGATTTTCAATGATTAATTGTCAATACTAGGTTTGTATGCTTCTCTGTGATTGTCTAAGATCCTGCATCATAATGAAATCTGTATCTAAATGAGTATCATCATGCAATCGCAGCCATCAAATGACAGCATTATACAACAGGAGTAGAAAAACACACACGCACTACACTACCACACTTCAGGAGACCACTCGGGAGCTTAGAGGCTGAGGCCGGCGTGGAGCTCAGAGGATGAACACCGTCACAACTTGGGGTATAACATGCACTGCACTTACGGGACTAACGCCCTACATGGTCGTCGCGCGGGAATCAATACACCCCCCTCGCAGCCTGCCGTGCGTCCGCGTGCTGCGACGTCGTTATCGCGCTCCCCCGAGCGCACGCCGTCGCGCCCGCGCACGGGGCGAAGCGGGCGCGGATAATCGTTGTTTTCGCCGCCAGGAGCGCTAATTGGCGCCTCCAAAACAAGCGAACGGCGCCGAGCGCTGTCCTCAGCTGCCGTCGCCTGCCTCGCCCCCGCGTCGTGTCGTCGCTCGCAGCGCGCCCCTAGCGGCAGACTGGTGGCGGCGACGGAGGCGATAACGCGGGGCAGGGCAGCGGAGATGTTTGTGGTTACTTTACGCGAAAGTACTGTACATGAAGAACGTTTATGAAACAACTAGTGATCTAACAGCATTATTCGCATTTATAATGGTTATGTAATATTTTGATACCGCAGTTTTGCACATGTTGGCACACCTCATCATCACTTTTATGACGCATTTACAATAAAATATATTCAATTGAAAAACTTATTCTGACTAACACATCAAAACCAATTCCACAATCTAAAACTGCGAAGCCATCGAGGACAGAAAGTCTACGCGCTTCGCTGTGACGTCACCACCGGTTGTTATAGAGTGTCTCGTAGATACGGATACTGCGTAGATATATACTGCATAGATAAGGATCATATATATATATATATATATATATATATATATATATATATTGCGTAGATACGGATCGTCAGTTAAATGAAGGAAGCAAGTCTTGGATCAACAAGTGGTGTAGCTATTCGATGATTTAAATCATTTGTTGGAATTACAAAACCATGGAAAAATATTTTTAACAATATGTTTTAGCAATACAAATTCCAAAGTTATAGATTACTTCAACTTTATTGCATATTTCGTAACATATTATTTACTGATGAGACAATGATGAAAAATATCAATTTTATCTTTTTAGTATCATTAAATGATCACAGATGTTGTCATTGACAACAATCTTGGCAATGACATCACCTGTGATCATTTAATTTTAAATGCCAACGACATTTCACCACAAAACCAATCTTTTAGTATCAGTTTTTCCTGAATGCTTTTCTTTGCAAAAAGTATTTGAAAAAATATTTCTTGCGAAGAATGGTTGAAAGATTGTATTTTGCCAGTCATCAAGCAATGTAAACGCTCTGGAATAAAACCGTCCATGGGTTTTTTTGCCTGGCCAATCATTAATATCCCATGCATGATAAGTACTCCGTTCAATACAGATTCTAAAAACATCTTTGACTTATGGTTTACGAAAGAATGGTATTGCCTTAAATATTAGAAAATCACAGTTATATGAGCTACAGGTGTTGATCAGAAAAATTACGAAAACTAAACAATTATGTAAAAATGAAATAAATACGAAATTTGAAAGGAAAGCATAAGAACCATTCATTTTAAATTATAAAATATGCAATGCTGTCACCACAGACAAGCAAAATAATAGATATTTATATAATTAAGAATTGACAGACTGTCAGAGGAAAATTTTAAGAAAAATTTAAGTAATCTGTTTTTAAAGAAATTAAAGAAACAAATTAAAATAATATAGAGGATATGCTAAGATACAAATGTAAATTTTGATAATGAAATATAATTTGCTGATTGTTTAGGCGCGAGCGCCAGCTTGCTACCCCAACATAAAATTTGCCACCGAAGATTTGAGCCAACACCCTTTCCTATTCTAATCAGAACGCATCTCTTGGTCTGTTGAATAACCTCTTCCCCCCAAACTTCCCCTGTATTGCTGTATACGCTTCCAAACCTCCCCTCTTTGTCACTCCTCTCTGCCATGGGTCCCAAGAAAAGCTCCCTACCCAACTGACCTTGACCTGCTGAATAAGCTCACTACTTTCAATTGTCTTCACTCGCTCAATTAGCTCGCTACCCGCGAGGGTCTGCTCATTAGCTCGCTATCCCTACTCGCCTTGACCTGCTGAATAAGCTCACTACTTTCAATTGTCTTCACTCGCTGAATTAGCTCGCTACCCGCGAGGGTCTGCTCATTAGCTCGCTATCCCTACTCGCCTTGGCCTGATGAATAAGCTCTCAATCCCATTTGCATTGGCCAGTTGAAAAAACGAGCCACTCCTACTCGCCTTGACGTGCTGAGTACGCTCGCCATACTAATCGATTTGGCGGACTGAATACGCTCGTTACTCCTTACACCTTGGCCAACTAAAGAATTTTATTCCTTATTTGGACTGCCCTGCGGGAAAATAACACGGTGACCTGTAAGCCTTGGCCAGTATAATAAGCTCGTCATCCTAGTTGCCCTGGCCGGTCGAATAGCCTTGCTACCCCATTCGCCTGGGCCTGCTAAAATACCCTGTTCGCCTTCGCCTGTTGCGTAACCTCGTTGAGAACCCTATCAGTTTGGCTAGCTGAATAAGCTCGCTAAACCTCTCGCCTTGCTCCACTGAATAAGCTGACTTCCACACCTGCGGTGGTTCTGCTAACAAAGTTCACTACTTTTACTCAACATTGCCTCCTGAATACGTTCGCTACCCCAGCTTACACTAGCTTACCAACAAGAGCGCTACCGCACTCAACTTGGTCTGCAGAATAATCTTGTCATCGCACTTCCCTTTGACCAAACTGCATCCCCATTGAGGAATTGTCTGCGTAGATAGACAAGATCTCTGGTGCAGATCTCTGGACCTTTAGTTTCATGGCGCTACTCACGTCATTAGCTTCAAGGTGGAGGTGGTGAGTAGGCGATGCTAAGCTCCTGGTTGTCCGGCTCAACCCGGCAACCCACCAGTTGGACCATGGCGCATCCACCTTTGGACAGGATTCTTCGTAATACTCTGAAATTCACACATAGAAGTCCGACATTACTCTGAGACTGACAGAAAGGTTGCCCAGGTTCCGGCAATTCCCACGTTGTTAGCCTAAATGTGTGGGGAGATGGGATGGTAGCCTCGAGCCTTTCGAACCTTAGTTCGAGTGGCCCCCAGTTGTTCTCTCTGCTTCGTCGTGGCAGTAGCCCGACACTGTGGACATGGAGGACGGACGTGTTCCCGGCGTATGTGAGTGGCGCCATTGTTTTGACTCCGGTACTAGCCTAGAAAGCTAGTAGTTTTGAGTTGACACGGCGGCCCGAGACCCAGGCATTGTATGGGCAGATTGCCAGGAGGGCAACCAGCGTTACGGCGCAATCCGGATATTAGTCCGTGGATGTACTTGTACACCCGAGGAGGGTGCGGAGTAGAGGGTAGCGCCTAGGAGCCCACCCCGGGGTTTCGACCCCCAAATAACATACAAGTGCAAGGGGTACTAGTAAGTACCCACGACTAGATACAACGCTAATCAAACTGCTTTATTTTCTTGAATAAGCTCGGCACAACTAGTCTCGTATCGCTAATCCTACTTGGCGGGACCTACTAAATAAGCTACCAACCCTACTGGCCTTGGCCTGCTGAAATAATTCGCTACTCCTATTCGCCCTGGCCTGCTGTATAAGCTCTCCGCTCCTACTCGCTTTTGTCTGATGAATAATCTCTGGCCTGGGGTGTACTCTTTCCACTCTCACTTTTACTCGCCTGATTAAATATTCCCGCTTTCTTATTCGCCGTGGCCTGCTGTAATAAGTTGTACGCCTTACTCGCCTTCAATAAAATCGTCCCCACATTTTCGTGCGAATTTCAAAGTTTTTAACTGATAAAATTGGATTTAATTTGTTTTTGCTACAGTCCACTTTCTTTAAAAATCTGAAAAAATATGTTGAAGAATGTTATGAGACACATTCTCGGAGAAAAAACTGAGACAGTACTGCGTTATCAGTCAAAAATCAATTTCAAAACTTTATTTAGTTTTTTCATATTTAAATTTGGCACCGAAATTGGTTGACAAAAATATCTTCAAATTCATATTTTTTCTGTCCATTTTTTTCAGCTTGACACATTCAATAGAAGCTGAGGAAAAATTAAACATAAAGAAAGTTCTCATTGTATCTCTGTAACAGATTGCCCTAGAAGGCTGATTTTCTGGGAATTTGCGACATTTTTTATTCTCTTTCATAAAGAATATTGCGTATGAGCATCGAAATTATCGATTTAGTTTGGAGGGCACTTTTAACTCCCTTTTTCGGTTATATCCTTTGCCGAAGAGGTAGCTTGAGTAAGTACACAGCATTATTGGCTAAAGTAGTTTCAAATACGATAAATGACATGAATAGGAATTCCATGTATATATTATTTCGTATATGTCAGTGTACAGAAACCAACACAGAAAATTCATCACTTGCTTCACTCTAATAATTACTCATTAGCAGCATTTCTGTAATAAAGAAATTAATTCAAGATAAAAACAAAAATAAATTCGTACGATTTGATTATAACAAACCTGAGTCGAGACCTACAGAATCAGTGGCATAGATGTATACAAAAGAATCAGAGATGTATTTTAGAAATTGGCACCAAAGGCAAGATAAATGTGCACCCATTTAAGAATATTATTTCTAGTATTGGAATTTTGGAAACATTCCAAAAATTTGGAGAATGATCCTTAATTATGAGAGAGTACAGACATTATAAATAGTGCCATATGCACAAGTGTCACGAAAAAAATTTCTACGAATAAGATTTGCTTCAATCAGTGATAGTATCCACACAGTGGTTTATCAAGAGAAGTAGTAGTAAGAAAAAGAGCAACGGAAAAAGTAAAAATACATGACCAAAACATAGGGGATAAAAATATTAAACGCTCAAAATGTAAAGATTAATGCAACGTGAATTAAAAAATAAAACGGTTGTGAAAGATATTGGCAAAAAATGCACAACTGCAGTAAATGATAATTTGAAACTTCGTTATATAAACTGCTTATTCGAAAAAATTAAGTGAAGAACAAAATGATTATGTCTTGATTAACAGAGCCAAATTCCACTTAGAGCGGTAGATGCAGCAATTGCAGCGATTTTCATAAAGTACAGAGCAGAGGCGTAAACACAGACTGGCACTCGGTGTCTCACGACAACCAGCGAGCGTAGCTGGTTCAGCAGCACATTCCAAGAGAAGGATAGCTTGAGAGGAAGTGGAGGCGCCCGTAGACCTGCGTGATCCACTACACGAGACGATTTTGCGCGAGTGTCACGGCTGTTGACTTCAAATCTCCTAGACGACAGGTTTTTGCACGCGTCGACGGCACGAGCTGAAACTGCTAGGTCCCTCCTAGGTCCCTTGGACTTCGTGAGCCGAATCACGAATTCAAATATGAAACGCAAACTGAAAGATGCCTCCAAGCTGAAACATCTAAAGAAGATGTACAAAGCGTCTAAAGGTGAAAAATGGAAATTGAAAGTGCAGTATACATTATTCATGCGAAAATAGCGATACTATTTTGTATTCTTGCTTCAATTTTCTAATTAAAAATATTTTAATACAATTTTTAATGTGGGAGTTATTTTTCAATTTTTTAATAGTCTGTCTACAAAGGTGAGAAAGTTCATAACTGCACTCAACAACACTAACAAGGATCACGGCAAGAGCATTACAACTAAATCCATAACAATTTCTATTCAATATGTTTCTGTAGAATTAAAGTTAATAAATTAGAAAAACGTATAGACAATTACTTTAAAATTCCATATCATCCGAGATTTTGATTGTTTAAGCATGTTGTGAACCCATTAACTCGGGTAATCCAGCCTTTATTATACTTTTTTATGTTCATACATTTACGTGAGTATGAGACACAGTGTTAAGTTAGTAATTCCTTCCTTTAATATATTTCTATGCACACGTTATAATGGATAAAAATATATATTATCTAGTAGTCTGTTGCAAAAATTGTGCTGAACGAAACTTTAAAAATGTTTTCCTAAAATGTCTCACTCAAAGCTCACAAATCACAAATAAAATAATCTTGCGTAACGCTGCAACAAAATTAAAATTTTAGTAAAACCAGTCTTCATGAATACTACAATAACGTAGAACAGTGCACCAAGTATTGGGTTGGTGCAAATGAAATGGCAGTTAATAAATTGCAAATTATATTATATTCTTATTACTGAAAAAAATACGTATTCAAGCAAAATAATTTCCATTCACTTCCGCACACTTCTCCCAACGTGAAACAAATACAAATATACCTTTTTGAAAAAAATATGTAGATCGTGAGTCAATAAACGTAATAAATTGTGTTTTAATTGCTGCTTCTTCTTTGAAGTTTGTGCCCACTAAAAATTCATCCAGATGTCTGAAGATTTCCAGACTTTCATCATTGGCCCCTTCTTTTTTGAAGAGGCTGTCGCTTAAGGACCAAAGAAGTGCTGTGTGACTGGCCAGCGTTACTGCGATATGCTTCTCCGGCTTGTCATATCTGCCCTACAAGAGAGAGACGCATTGAACACAATAGTTTACATGCAAGATTGGACCCCACCACACATCGCTCATGTGCAACTGCATCTCAGCCACACATTCGGTAACGAACGCATTATCAGCCGATCGCTTCCAGAGGTTCGACCGTCACGATCACGTGATCTCACTCCCTGTGATGTCAGGTTGTGGGGATACCTGAAAGACAGGGTTTGCCAGGGGAACATTTGCACTTGGCACAATAGTCGGTTAAAGAGGGAAAGTTTAATTATAACTACCCTGAATTCGAATGACCGGGAAAAATGGAAAGCACACAAACCCACTTACACACACACACACGTACACACAAACACCACACTCACACACACACACACACACACACAAACATAGACACAAAAATAAATTGAACGACTTGTTCACGCCGGAAGATTATTAGATACAAAAACGGGTAACTGAACTTAAAAGAAAACGGTTAGAGCCCAGGTTATCCAACAAACGAGTGGCTGTCATTAGTGTTTGAATCATGAGAAACTGTGACAAAAACGGATACTTGTATTAGCGACGAAACACAAGCACCGCCGAATTTTTAATAAAGCTAATAACAGAATGCATGGCACCGAAACTCTTGATCAACCTGCGCAAAACAATCGAAATAATTTAGTTCTCCCACAAAATAAATGCATTTTTTAAACAAAAAATTCATTTTAAATTTTACGGGAAACAAATTATCGCTTATGAAAATTCACCGCGTGACATTTCCCAAGTTCATTCCCCCCTCCCCATTGCCACTAGCGGATTCCGCGTACGGGAGCAGGTGAGCACCCAGGGAGGGGGTGGAAGTGTAGGGGGGAAGGGAGGGGGAGGCGACGGTGTGGAGCGACGGCCGCGCTCCGCGCTGCGCTGCGGGAATATTGGAAAATTTGACGTCGTTAGCGCGGCGAGCGCTGCGGGCGCGAAAATACCTCTGGCGCAAATGGGAAGCGTTGCCGACGGCATGAGCGGGGGCGCCGGGGGGATGAGGACGGGCGGAGGGGAGGAGCGGGGAGTGAAAGGGAGGAGTGCAGAGTGAAGGGGACGAGCGGAGAGTGAAGGAGAGGAGTGAAGAGTGAAGGGGAGGAGCGGGGAGTGGAGGAGAGGAGTGGAGAGTGAAGGGGAGGAGCGGAGAGTGACGATGTGGAGCGGAGAGTGAAGGGCTGGAGCGGAGAGTGAAGGGGTGGAGCGGAGAGTGAAGGGGTGGAGCGGAGAGTGAAGGGAAGGAGTCGGCTCTGGATGCGGATTAGGTTAGGGAGACGAGTAGAGGGTCAGAGGGGAAATAGGACCGACAGGAAGGGGTAGGGAGTGGGAGAGGGAAGATGTGCAGAGAGTGGAGAATTGGAGGGGAAACGATCAGAGACTGATGGGGGAGGGTCTGCCTGGAAGTGAAATAGGTCCAGTCAATTGATACTCAAAAGGCCCGATTATTTTATTGATGTGCATGAAAACACTGTACACACTCCACAAATACGGCAAGAACACAAATTATAGATTTGCCTTGCAAAGATGAGGTAGAATCATCCAAGCAAACAATTTTTCGTTTTCTTGGAAATAGTGACGAGAAATTTCAATTTACCATTGAATATTTAATAAATGTGATTGAAGGTGGTTTTTTTTCTTATCCAAGAATGGTTAAAGCACGACTTCTTGAAAAGTAAGGGAGCGGTGTGTTGATATTATCTAGTACACTTTATGTTGTATGTTTCAAGGATTTACAGACACTCCACCCGAGAAAATCCGTTCCTACTGATTTTGTGAGAATCAGAGTGTTGATCATTTAAAAATGCCAATGACTTGTTCACACTTGTTGTTTTAGAGCATGACCAAGCAACACAAAGGCGCCGCCAGGAGATACGCTGGAGGGAGTTATTCTCCCGCATCGGCTAGATTCCCAAAAAGAAACTGTTTTCAAAGCGCTCTAGTGCCTAAACGTTATTTTCGAAAATTAAAGTTAAAATATGTTTCTTGTAGGAAATATGATATCGCCTATAATTTAATAAATAACAATTGTTTTGATAAAACGCATAGTTTTGAAGATATAAGCGAAAAAAACTAAAAACAGAGGGAATTTTTCACAGTCTTTTGCAATTTTTTCTAAGAAGCGGACCTATTTTTAGATGGCAAGCATCGACTTCGAATTCAGCACCCTCAAAAATACATAGAGAAAAAATCTTTAGAAAAAACTTTCGGAATTTTTTACTCATGTTACTTTGTAAATGAATGTAAATATTGTTATCTACAACGCAGTGACATGCGTCATTTACTTCAGTACGTCACAATTCCTGCTAGTCCAATTTTAAGGCAATCAAAATGGTTGGCCAATCATCCTCCAAAAAATAACTGTACACAGTTTTTTTTGTTTTGTTTTTTTGCTGTCTTGGAAATTATCTCATCGTAATATCTCCGCCCCTGAGCGCAGCGTTTAAATAAGCCCGTGTAGTTGTTTTCTACATGATGCAGGCAATTCGATTCTAAGGCCTGATTCTGTAGAGTTTCTGATTTTACCTGTTATACGTACTGACAGCGTATACTGTTTAATATACATATCTAATACATACACAAATTAATTCGGTGTCAATATTGTTGAATATAATATAACCTTTGAAAAGTTAAAACTACTTATTTTAAATGGGGGTTGAAATAAATTCTGAAACCAAACAAAAATCTATTTTCGTGTGTGTTAACTTTCACTTAGGTAGCTTTTTGGCTATATTAAATAAACTATTACTAAGTCAAAAGTAACCATTGGACGTTTTATTGTGTCAAAATAAAATAACGTTATAGCGCGTTAGTACAATCTACATTAATTTACAATTCAAAATCCGTTGAAATTCATTCTATAGAAATTAACTTTTACCTGGTCTTAATAATACCTCATGTTTTCTTTATGTTTCTGCATAATAATATATGTCTTAAAATCATTTATAATTAATAAATAATACCAACCATCAATAAATAATAATTAAACAATCTGTGGGTAGAAATTGTCAGCTTTCGTTTTCTAGCCGCACGTACTGCTGTCTACTCATTGCAATGTTTGTGTATAGTAGTCGTATTTCAGCATTAACACCCGAGGAAAATGAATGTCATTCTATCACATTGAATGTGACCGGCTTTGATTTTTCATTTTGCATTCTCTCCACATTGTACGAGTGTCATTGTCCTTCAGATTTATGAATTCAATTATATAATTTAATATTCTGTTTTGTTTATGTTGATGTCGTTTATCCTTCTCACAATTGTCATTGTGATATATACAAATTATATCATCATAAACAATTCCCAATATTTTCAAGATTTTTCAATAATATTTACCGTGGATATTTATTTTAAAAAACTTCACATGAAAAATGTTGTTGGCTTCCTAGAAGTACTGTTTATGACGTACGTACGTCATACCCCCGTATTTAACAATATACAATGGAAATGTTAGTTTTCGAGATTAAGATATTATTTCAAAATTTTGTATTTCTTATTCGTGAAGGGCGTATCATCTGTAATAAAAGGCGTATTACAGCATATTTTGAGTGAAAATAACTTTCGTCTCTTAAAAGTAATATTCGTATTGTAATGAACCCTGGAACTTCTACCATTATTTCAATTTAATCTATTCCTAAATCTCAATTATTTAAATGTGATTGGCTAGCATGTGCGCATTATTAAATGTGAATAGAACGGCTATGTCATACCATGCGTCCCTAGATCCAGTTCTATTCCATGTGCGTCCAATAAAATTAAAAATTTTTTTAAACAATCTTCACAATTAACACGCGCAACTAATAACCATAAAGCGGTCACAGCGCAGGACGTTCTGCTCTTTACCACTACTAACATCGTTCTGTACTCTACCGCGATGCAAAGCGTTCTCGAGCCGAACCTGACGTAAATCGTTCTGTTCTATACCAAAGCACACATCGTTCTGTCCGTAATACCCGTCTTTCAATTGTCTTCCTTTATGTGCAGTAGCGTCTCATTTTCATTTCTGTGCTCTACACCCTCCCTTCTCTAATGTCTATATTTCTTCCGATTGACTAATTACTTATTTGCATAGAACTCTCTCACATCCGGTTTTCTTACGATTCTTTATTTTTATTATCCACGGAAATTTCTCACGTGTTAATCATTAAAATTACCACTCAAATTAACACTATTCTCCGTAGTTTTATTGTTATACTTCTTTCCCATTACTCCCTAGTTATTTATATTTTTATTACACGGCTAATTTTAACCTCCATTGTTGTCTTTCGTTATATATTATTTTATTAAATATTTGTAATGATGGGTTGTTATGGAACTTATATCATTCATCACAATATTCTTTTCTAATCGAACAGTTTCCACTTGTTAATAATATTAATGATAAATCTCAAAACCAAAAATTATCGAGGGCAAACGTTTCGCTAGATTCCATTTGGGCTTTACCATTACCACCTAGATACCAGGCCTCACAACTCTGTAGTAACGTCATCAGCCAGGGGCCGGCTAAGGCCGGACTCCAACTCCCGCGCACGCACTCGGCAACTTGAAATCATTTGCTATGGTTTAAGTAAATGGATTCTTCATACTATATGTCATATATTAATAGCAAAGTCACAAGAGACACAAAGGCATAGATTAATAGCAAAATGTATGACACAACCGAAGTAAATGTTAAGTATCATTCGTATCGATAATCGGTACCTCATAAGCTTTCGCGGTTTACACGGGCTACCTGTGACTACACAGTTTCTACCTGTGACAGCTACATGTGAGTAATAAACTGTTTAAATAGTAAATTCAATTATTAAAGCTCTAACACAATGTTGAGTAATTATTTGAACCTCATAAACCTGATACAAGTTAAGTGTCTGGAAAAGTGACTCGTCGGTCAAATATCACACACGAGTCGAGATAATTTCCATTTTATTCTGTGATTTACAACATTTAGGAAACGAGAGGCATCGTGAAAATATTTCATAAAGAAAATCATGTTCCTTTTATTTATTTTCGTGAGAATTATTTCCAAAATAGTGGAGAAAAAGTGTGATTGGATAGACACATCTAAGAACTCAAAAATAATTGATTCTTCTATATATGTGCACCATCCATTAGTAAAGACAGTTGGGTATTGAACTAAGTACACAGTTTTCAGATCTGAATAACAGGTTATTTACAACACAAGGCACTTCATGTACTCGCGCGGTAACAGCTGCTGACTGTCGATAAGCGTAACACGATCTCACATAGTCACCAGACTTTTACCATAACGGACCACATGCTCTGAACATACATAACTATTCAACAGTCATTTCAAATACACATCAAAGACAATTTCATTTATCTTTCTCTTTAGTTCAAGAGATTCGGGAAAAACATTTTCTAAATAAGATGAACGACTCTGCAAGCTTTCTTCAATAACATTCTTCCACACATCAGATTCTTTTCTTCTTAGTTCTGGAATATTTTCCTTTGATGAACAATATTTCGGACACTCAGGAAAATTACAAAGTAACGTTTCAGCAGCCAATTGGGATCTGAATAACGGCGTTCACTACATTCTCTGTTTTTTCGTTCACAGCACTGATTTCCCAGAGGATATCACGTTATTTGAAATGTTTGTGACAAGCCTAGAAAGAAATATTGAATATTAGTAAAAACGATAAAGACTTACAATTATAATCTGTGCTAAATTATGATAGTAGGTTAGTGGTTATATATGCAGTTTAAATATCACAATTTTTGCTACATAATGTTAATAACTAAAATACTCGAACTTACCTTTGAATTTTCAGTTACTACATAATCCTTTTGTAGAATAGCACGTAGGTATCTCTTCCTCAATTCAGGATCTTATGGACAAACGAATACATGTGCATTCTTGGGTCCTTTTTGTGTTGTATTATGACAAAATGGACCACAGCACTTCTGAACCGTAGTGTTCCTTCTTACCCTAACAATTCAGTTATTGTTTAAAAATAATATGCTTTACCAGAATCATACTTCGTTTTTCATTTAAACGTGAGATAGGCAAATAAATAAATCGAATAACACGCTATAAATCAGTCTGATCCTGAACATGTTCGGCCTCCTTTCGGCCCCTACGTAGTGACGTCAGCAAACTCCTGGAGCTCAGCTGTTAGGCCTTCTATCGAGAAGGTATTGGCTTTACCCGACAGCGCCATTGCAAAGAATAATTATGTGATTGGCTGGAACAGAACATTCTTGACGCATCCGTCTAGCGCTCAAGATACTTCACCACTTATCATGGTAGTCGGAATTGCTCCGTAACACCACGTGAGTAACCTAGGATAGATGTAATTGTTTCTATATTCGAAAATAATTTTAATTTAGAGAAATGTAAATTTTATTGCGTGTTTTCTAAGAGCAGACGATATTTTCCCTTTTAATTGCAGTTCCGTAAAATGAAAAAGAAATAATAAATATTCCATAGATAACAGATACAATTCAAATTTCAATACAAAGGTAAGAAAGTTTGCAAACATTTAATTATTAATTAATAATTCAAAATTATTTGTTGAAGAAAAAGCTTATAAATTTTAATATGAGTGAGTGTAAATTATTTAATGTGAGTGTAAATTATTCTTACAATGAAATAAATAACTCATAACAATCTCCTGTGATAAATAATGGATGAAATTCCTGAACAAACCTTACGAGGCAATCCATTAGTTATTAGTGGGTAAACAAATTGAGAAACATTTTTTATGTTAAAAGGGGAGCATAGAGGGTGATATCCAAGTTCGGCATGTGCTCATTTATGATGCTTAAATTAGAGAATAGCAGGGGATAATTCAGATGGTGGAGCTGAGTAGAGTTAAATAATATTAAAAGCAGTGTTCATCTTGGAGACCCACTTGAATCAGTGAGCAAAGCAGGGGAATTGAAGCTAGAGAAAAACATAATTCTTTTACAGTAAAGAACTGAAATATTAATCTTGGTATTGACATTAATAATTCAAGAAACATTGCATTTTCATTTGCGTATTTCCCATATATAATGAAATAAATTATATGATTTATCCATGTTATTGAAAATATAAACTCGTTTCGCGTATAATATTACACTTTCGTACTTGTAAACTTTTTGAAAGTAGCTTCCTGTAGTACCTAAATTATGTTTTTTATGAAATGACTGCTTAGAATTCTGTAACATATATGATTTAAGTGTTTATTTAATTTTACATGTGATCATGTGTTTTGTCGTGCACTAAAATTTACGGTGCTCTGAATTTCGCAATTGATCAATACATCTTATGACTTCTTAGACATGAGACATGACATGACATCTTAGACATGAGTCGGCAATTCAGTTTTTTACTTTTTCATTATTAGTCGGGTTTTATATTGTATCTTTTATATAATTTTTATTTAACAAACTAATAAAAGTTTTAAATCAGGGTGCTCTTTTATTTGTTTTCTTGTTTAAGGTTTTTTTTTTGGAAATTTGAACAATAGATACTGTCAATGACGAAACAATTTACTTCCGTGTTAATTGATGCATGCACAATGTAACAGTGATGTTTTGTGGATATAATATTGGATGTGCAGAGGAATTCACAATAGAGAAATTAATTGATTTATTAAATATAAATATTAACTGTTGATCAAGATAGAGCGGTTTGGTATTACATTAGGCTGGAATTATTTTAATTTTATAAAGGAATGCACTCGATACTTGCAGCAAAGCACAATCTTTGTTGGTCTGATATAACTTCAAGTTGTCAAAATTGGCTCAAAGAATTTCCATATCAACCGGGAATCGAACTCGTATCTTTGGGTTTATGCCAACTTGTCCTAACTACTTGCTCGTTGTATACTATTTAATTGTCATCAACCTGTCACCATATTGAAGAGGCAATCATGTCGGAAATATGTTCGGCACAGTAAATGTTTCCATGAAATTATCTTATGAAATCATTCAAAAAGACCATCGTCTCGGTTCAGTGGTTAGAGTGACTGCACGTAAGCTAGGAAAGTCGAGCTCGATTATCGAGATCGGCGTCATTTGCTCCCCAATAAAATAACAGAATGGTGACAATTATTAAATAAATTCATGTTCTCTTCATTATTAATTTAGTTTCCCTTTGATGAAACAAATTTTGAAAGTATTGGGACTTACTTTGAAGCTTATTTGATATGCAAGCAATCATACTTCATCTGTTTATCCATATTTACGTCTCGGATAACGACATTGTGTTTTGACGGGAAGAAACGCCCTTAGAGCTTTGTCCGTGGATTTCCCACGCCACACCAGCGAACTCTCGCGGTTTATCGTTGCGTTGCTGCAGCGAGCTAAACTTCCAACGCCGGCCGAAATCGCTTTATCTTCCTTTGTGAAAACAACGCAGTGGTCCACACAGCACTTTCATTTAGGGGATTTGAATTATTATGTGCAAAATATGGAAATTAATGAAAAAGACTACTAGAATAAATACACGAATTAGCTCCTCGGCCGCTCGAAACACATTGGCGGTGTATAGAGAGGCAGCTCGCTGAAAAGACTGTTGTTTAAACAAATAGGGAGATTTTTACAATGCTGCAAAAGAGAGAGTAAATGGAATGAGGGAAAACAAGCTCTTTCAAAACATGCGCCCTGCATGTGGGAGCGAAAAGTGCGTTATTCACAAGAAAACAGCGGCGCGTTTGGTAGGTTGTTTGGAATGCTACGCCTGAGATTGCGTCGTAAGGAAAATATTTACGCTTACTTGGTTTGTGAGAAACAGTGCAAAGCCCTACTTGGCATATATATATATATATATATATATATATATATATATATATATAATATATATATATACTTCTTCTTCACTTCAAGGATTAGGCGGCTGCCTGTTCCGTCTTCACACTTCAAACCATCTTCTACGTGGTCTTCCTACACTCCTTCTTCCTGTTGGGTTGTACTGCAACATTTGTTTATGTAGTCTATTATGTTCCATTTTTTCTAAATGTTTTTTTTCCAGTCTTGTTTACATTGTTGTATGGAATCATTTAAGCAGTATATATTTAATTCTTTTCTTATATCTTCATTTCTTTGTTTATCTAGCAAAGTACAACCTTTTACTCTCCTTAAAAATCTCATCATATACATTCTTTATAAATGAGGTTCCTACAGAAAGAAAATTTCACGCAGACGTGACGAATTACACTTAGACTTTAAAAATATGAAGGATTTGCTTAAAGAAAAACAAGTAAATATTAATGTAAAATGCAACCCGCAACTCACGTCAGGATTGTTGAATCTATATCGTTAAATAATTCCTAAACGAAGCATTCTGGGGCTTTGAGACTGGCCAAAGGCCTCAAAGAAACGTTTCTCACACCGTAACCTACAAGATCAGATCATCTTGACCATTCTATTACATTTTTTCTTGTTCAACGCTTCTCGATTTTACCCCACCTGTTCAGGGCCTGAAGAATCTGCAACTGTGTGTGCAATTTCTAATTACTTGATATTCTATGCGACTGAATTACACAGGCGTACCTCTTTGCTCTATAATAAAGTTAAATAAGAATAGTTTGTATTGACAAGGGTGCATTCTATTGTTATCATTTACGAGGTGACATATAGAATAAGTGACGGATGATAAGAGGGTCTTGAAGAAAAAGATATATTCGTATTACTTACTATTGAAGTATATACAGAGGCATAATATGGAAATGGAAAAATAAGGAAAAGGATGGGGATGCGAGAATTCTTGCACACGTAATGTAGTACATAACATATTATTAAAAATAACTGTCAACAGAAAGTACCTAACAGAAAATTCTCTTAACACTCTTAAAAACAATTTTTAATTCTTTCCGAATAGTACACACAGGCAGACACACAGACGTCACTCAGACACACAGATACACAGGCAGTCAGAAAGAGACGGTTAAGGATACAAACGTGCAGATAGACATACACACACAGACAGACAAAGAGAGAGAGAC